>JBAHVQ010000507.1:564711-589109 GCA_036872915.1 Nanipora kamurai
AAGAACAAAAGGAAAAAATCGTGAACAATTGGAAGAACAAAGCATAAAACAATAAGAGAACAAAGAACAAAAGGAAAGGAAATCATGCTGGAAAGGGTTAACCGAATGGATCTCCGTGCATGTACTTATCTTAAGCCTTTTTCTAGCAGACACTTTGAACCAATGTTATATTAAAACAATTTTCCTAAATTTTTTTAGGTTAAGATTATCCTATGACTTGTCATAACGTTTAATTTAAGCACAGAGCGCATACGTATGTAGCGGCTGAGTAGCTCAGTCAGTTAATATTAAAAATACAGTAACGATTTTACTGGTTGGTGTTTGATACCGAATTCATTTGCATTTTCTAGTATAAATAACAGTACATTTGAAGGAATTATATCCCCACAGTTGAACTATATAGGACTTATATTTCTAATTTGCTTCGGTTCACTTAATGAGTACTTTTCTACAATATTCTTTACCCTCTAAATTGATCTCTGGTAGATAATGAAAAATGTGAAGCCTTGAGTCGGTTTACTGTTAACGAACTCGCTATGTTCCGACACACTAGAATGAATTCTAAGAGGGGGTTCTCTCTTTTATGTACTCGCTTCGTGTTCAAGAAAATGGGATATCACATGGAATTCAAATCATTATGTTTACTTACATTCACAAAATTTCCCTCGAAATCCTGGCCGGCAGATACACAAGGCTTGTTCGTTAACACTGCTACACACTCCACTGTTTTTACACGGATTTGTCGTGCAAGGACCAAAGCCTATCGTTAAGAATCGTTAGCATAACAACAAAAAAAGAGGAGAAAAATTGGAGGGTACTTTTGACTTAAACGGATTACAAATCTATCTCCAGTTATTCATGGTTCAGTTTGCTTAACGCCGTCGTTGATGACTGCTTTAGACGATGCCCCATCTACTATTTTGTGCCTCAATCCACTTCTCCCTTTGTTCACACGTACGTCCTTACATTAGTTCTTTTCCCCATTCATCGTCTGGTTTAGTCGATCGGTCATTTGTTCGTCCATTTATTTGTTCGTCCATTTATTTGTTCGTTGGATAGTTCATCCATCCGTTCGTTTGTTCGTTCGTCCATCCGTTCACCAGTTCGTTGATTGCGTCTGTGTGTTCGTAAATCCGTTTGATTCTCCGTCCGTTCATTTGTTCATCGGTTGGTCTGTCTGTTTCGTCCGTCCATAAGTCAGTTCATTGTTTTCATCCGTGCATCCGTACATTTGACCGTCTGTCAGTGTTTCTGTAAGTACGTTCGTCCATTTAATTGTTTGTCCGTCCACCTGTCCATTCGTTCGCTGGTATGTTTGTCCGATTCATTTCTGCGACTACTCGCACGACTGTTCTCAGGTCAGTTTCGTTTACTGCCACCTATGCGTCCGTCCGCCCGTTAAGTGCATCCGTTCTTATTCTCATTCACACGTGCGTCCTGTCATCCTTCCCTTCCTCTCTTTGACTTTCCTTTGGTTCCCATGTTGTTACGGTCTACGTTTTCTTCCACGTATGTTTTAACTGAAATTATTCGGCATGTTCTACGCGTCAACTTCTGCATTCTTTCGTTTTCTAGTTTCTTTTTATAATTAAATTTAGCCATTAACACGAAGTAAAAGTCTTAGGAAATTCTGCTGATCAAATTGTGGAACGCCACTTAGAAGGTTGTGGGTTCGGGTGTGGTCTAGACCTTAGAGTTTTTGAGTCCATGAGCTCAGGAAAACTCCAAGCTCCAGACGAGAATCGAACCTGCAGCCTTCTGTATGACAGCCAGACGTTCGAATCCCGTCTGGAGCTTGGAGTATTTCGCAGTCCATGGCGTTCCACGGTTTGATCAGCCAAATTTCTAACACTTTTAGTAGTATCAAACTGCAATCTAAAAATACAAATTAACATCTAGCTGAAGATTTGCTGACACCAAACGGCTTACAGTCCAGCAACTCATTGCCGACTGAGTCGTCCCAGGTTCTAATGGCTTAATAGCTAGAACATCTGGCTAGCATTCAGAAGGTTGCGGGTTTGAGTCCCGTCTGGAGTTTTTCTGAGTCCATGGTGTTCCACAGTTTGATCACCAAAATTTCCTAAGACTTTTAATAGTATCAAACTGCAATCTCAAAATACAAATTAACACGAAGTACTTGTCGATACCTGTGGGAAACAAATTGTATGGGTGTATCAGCACTGGTTGGATCCTCGGTAGCATAGACGGATACAACCTAAAAGGAAAAACTCGTCTAATTCCCGCTGATACAGAGACTTCCCTACCAGGAACCACGTTTTGTGTTATAACCCTAGGGTGAATAGGCTGCTGAACGCGTGCTGGTGGGCTCAGAACCGACTGACTTTTTAGTGGCTGTGCTTCTGGAAACGGTGAGGTCGCCATTTTAGCTAAACCACCAAGATTTACTGGTTTTTTCAAGAAACGATGAATAGGATGAGTCATATAACGATGAATTGCTGGGTAGTATTTATGTACTGGGTTAAACAATATATCTGTTGGCTGACTGCTGACTCCTACGTGCTGCGGACGCGCAGCACTGGGCCCAGATGGAAGGGTGGTTTCAACAATTTGGTTGTTTTGCTTATTCAACACTTGAGGCGATACAAACTGCGGTGCACTTATTCCACTTGTGTACACAAGTTTAGTTCGCTTGTAAATCTGTTGTGAATTCTCTTCCGCCGAGGCTTCATGTTGTGTTATATTGATTCGTTTCATTGTATGTTCGTTTTTTTCACCACTGCTTTTCTTATTGGCATTTCGTTCTTTATTCTCGTGGCTGATCGTTGAGTTAAGTGTATCTTCCAATTCGTTGTCAACGAACGAAACCAGTAACTTTTTCGCTTGTTTTTTTTGCACTTGTTCGCTAGTGTTTCTTTGTATTGCAGAGCGATTAAAACCTTTCAGTTTTCTTTTAAAGTGTTTTGACTTGTTTCGTATTTTAACTTGGAGTTCGTCGATAGTTGCATTTGACACTGTCGCTGCTTCATTTTCTACAAATAATTTTTTATTTGTGGATTTTATCCGTTGAGTTGTGTTTGTCGATGATGAATCTACCTTACTCAGAAATGCTTTGCTTTTGCCAATACGTTCGCGATTCTTTTGCTCGTGTTTATTATTTCGAAACAGTAAACTTCTCTTATTACTCTTCTGATTTTCTGCAACATTAACAGTCCTCGCTGTATTTGTCAGTGGCTTATCTGACCTCCTTATTACCTTGTGTTTGTTATAAACGCTCTCTACTGCTCTCTTGTTATCAAGGTTCTTTGACTTGCCACCAACACTATGACAGATAACCAATAAAGCCTTGGACAGGACCAAAGAAAACCACAGTAAATCCATAACTATCTTCCGTAAAGGAAGTATATCATTATTCGCAATCGTACAATGATCGAAGAATTATGCGAGGATTGCTAAAGATCAATGGTGCTACATGCCAGAATTTCCATGCTTCCATTATAGTATCATAGCTGATATCTTGGCTCCCTTTGAACTTCTCGCAGTCAGTTTCAATAATTTATTATATCGACGCGAAAGAACTATGTCTTTGACGGTTTAGATGACACGACTTTGGTACCCGTACATTTTTACGACTAATTATACGGTTAGGGTAGCTAAGCGTGGTAAATGTAACGCTTTAGTGATCGAAGATCCTTCCATACAGGTCGCTACTAGAGTTAAATATGTTGAGATTATTACATGGAAGGTGAAACGAATAGCTTTATATTCACTAGCTATTTTGTCGGCTACCGAGAACGAGGAGCTCAAGCAGATCAGTATATTGCACAAACAACGAGCGAATTTGAAATCTCATAAAGCATTTTAGGCGCTGTTTACTGTTTATTACATTAATCACCAGTATTTTTTTTTAACATCTTCAATACTGTAGCGACAGAATGATAAGTATGTGTTTTCTTTTTCATAATGCGCGCAATTTTTAGCATGCTTTTCGATACTTTTCCTGATTAGCCCCTAGCCTTGTTCACTCCCTTTATATTGATTATATTTTTAAATGATAAAACCTAAGACAGGTTTTCAATAGGCGTATCACGTTTTCACATTTGGGAATACAGATTTTTGACGGACAGGCTTTACGTAACAAAATTTCTTTCTATACATGTGATAAAACAAAAGTGAGGAATTGTGAAATTTGTTTCAAGTGTTGAACAGGACTGTTATATTTTTTTCGACACCATTAAATGAAAGCTTAACTGGTCGTTACGCAACCTTCCAGTAAGGGAACGAGAGAATTTTTTTCTCTCTCCGTATAGAATTCATTGTTGCACTCCTTATCATAGCCAATTAAAGCATGAGATTTGTTGTTATTTTTAGAGGTATTTACCAATATCCTATAACTTTTGGACTAACTTAGCTTTTTTAAAGAGACAAATCTTGGGCCCAGTAATAGTTATAATAAGAGCGGCCGAACTGCGTGGGACTTTCCTTAACAAAGAATTAGAGAGATATGCTAATGGCATTATTCTCCCTTACATGCAGTATGAACAAACACTCAATAACTGCGGCGTTGAGCTACTAATTGAACTTCATGAGAACACTTGTAACTCGCGTGTTGAATCTATTATGAACAATGACAATCATCGTCTTCATAGCCTGTTACCAGTTAAACATACCTTATTTTACGATCTGAGGTACAATAGGACGCTTTCTCCGCCAAGGTGCAAAACCAAGCGTTTTCAAAATACCTTTTTTATGACCACGTGTGTAAACCTTTTTAGTTAATTCTTTCCTAATTATTAGAGTATACGATGTACTTAGT
This sequence comes from Nanipora kamurai, assembly GCA_036872915.1. Lineage (NCBI taxonomy): Eukaryota > Metazoa > Cnidaria > Anthozoa > Scleralcyonacea > Helioporidae > Nanipora > Nanipora kamurai. Next base: position 569,486 of record JBAHVQ010000507.1, read on the forward strand.
TATAAATTTAATATTCTCATAAAATTCACAACGTTTTTTAGTTTTTCTTTTAATTTTAACGAAAAACTAAAAAACGTTGTGAATTTTATGAGAATTATATGCCTACTAATTCTGTCAAGATCTTTTGGTAAATTTAATATTATATTAAGTCTAATATCAACTATCTGAGAAAATTAATTGATGAACAACAATAACCAGGTAAATGTTAGTTTATGCCTGGATAAGTTTTCTTGAGTCACTGTCTTAAATGTCTGTTCCCCAATGAATAGATTAAGGGATTGACACAGGAATTAAAAAGAGTTATTAGAATTATCCAGTGGTAAATTTCATGCATTTCTAACTCTTGTCCGTAAACTATTCTACAAAAAAGTATCGGCGCAAACGCTACAAATTACATGGATAACATTAGGAACATTTTCCTGGTCGATTTCAATAAGTCAAGCTGTCCTCTTAGTGCTCTTCTCTCTCTTACCACAGAAGATAACTGACTCGAAATTTTGGTTGCTTGCTTCTTGGATATATAATATACTGTGGTTAAGTGTGAACATACATGACATAGCCAAAGTAATTGTCCCAAACATCAGAGATTGATAATGCTGAACGGCGTGAAATTTCCCAGACACAAAGTACCCGAGAGAAAGAACACTAGACCATATTCAAATGAAAGCGATACCCAATTTTCCTTTTGCAGAGATAACCACCCCTCCATAACGCTACACTTAAATAACGATCTACCTCTATGAATATTACTACCATGCCGCTTGCCGTGTTCACGAAGACAAATAACGGCCTATGAATTTCGTAGTTCGTTGTTATCCAATGCTTCTCTCAAAAGATGAAGACGCGAAAGGGCAGGAAGATGGCGGACGATAAGCAGTCGGCTAACGCCAAAGAGAGAACAACGAGATTGCTAGGTATTTCACGGAAACGGCTGTGACGAAGAATGGCTTGAATGATGATTATGTTTGATGCAGTTCCGATTGAAGCCGCAAAGCTACCCATCGTTACGAAAGGCACCAAGTGAGCGGGATCGAAGTTGAAGTGAAAAGTCGTGATGTTGTTGCTTGAGTCATTCATTGTTTAGATGAGAGCTTTTGCGCGTTTTGAAGTTATCTCTGATGATTTTTGATTAATCGTTTTTTTCAGTGAACGCTCGAGAACGAACCAAATTATTTCCCATTGATTGCTAGACAAAGTCAAAGTGGAATGAACCAAATTTTAGGTCAGTAGACTACCAAATTAACAGATGTATACACATGACAGTAGATGGTATTCACTTGATCCTCGGAGGTTGAAATGACTAAGAACATGGGGTCACGTTTGTGTGCTTTCAGACGAATCTAACTAGAAATGTGTTATATTATTTTCGAACCAAATTAAATCGAACGGTAATTAGGATCGAACTGGAAACGTCACCGTTGCTACAGCAAGTAAACAAACTTCTTATTTTGTTAGTAGCTTTGTGCGTGTAGATTGAAATTTAATGTGGACTACATGACTCGTCGAGATTGGCGTATGGAGTGCACATGTCAACTGCGAACCAGCGTACATTGTAAACTTCGCTCTACCATCTCAGTCCATGTAGCTCGACAGTTAGAGCATCTCACCGGCGATCAGAAGGTTACACGTTCGATTCCCGTCAGGAGCTCAAATAACTTTTCTGAGTTTATAAGCGTGAGGAGCATGCGCAGTTTCGTGGCTTTAAACTTGTTTAAGGTTGGGTTTATTCGAGGTCTTAGCCGAAAACTTGCGTAAAAGCCGTTCTTAATTCAAGAACGGCATTTTCTTGCAATAGAATTTTTCAGTCAATACAAAAAAATGAATGATTTGAAATCTAAAGATCACTGTCGAACATGAGCGTTTTCACGTGCAGACGACGTCTGCCCACTACGACATTAGCATTTGTCAGTTAGTTTTACCGCTTACTAGCTAGTTAGACATACTATGAGTTTTGGTGACAAATTCTCTGCAGAGAATAAACTGTCCAAAAGTCAAAAACACCTACTAGTCAATTCTTCAAGTTTTCGTCCGTGACTCAACGTCGGTTGCTAAATATCTGAAAACTTGAAGTGACGGACCTAACTCGGATACCTAATAGATACCAATTTTAATGGTGAATGTTTTATGGCTTACCGGGACGAGGAGCTATAGACCCGTCTCTTACTACTCTTTGACACTTGTTATGCAGACCATAAGGTATTTACAACATCACGCAATTAAAGATATATTTAAAAGTCGAGCATTAATTGGCGTGCCTAAAGTAGAATGTAGTTAAGATCAAGATAACCAAAAGGTCTAAGAAACTGCTGGAACTTAAATTTAGAGAAATTATTCCGGCAGTTTCCCAACTCTTTTGGCTTTCTACCAGCCGTTCAATACTGCCGACACAGCAGTCTAGTTTTATATCATTGTTCAGGTCAGTATATCTGACTCACCAAATAAGGATTGTGCGTTGGCGATATGTGTTGATCTGAAAAAAAGGTTGACTCCTTTACACCAGCTTTTGCGGAAAGTCGCTATTCGAAAGTAATCATAAAGATCTTTCGAACACAGCAGGTAAAAGCTTTCAGCTTACTGCCATCGTCCGTAAATCTTCATGACAGTGGTCAATGATAAATGGTAAATTGTACGTCACAATACATATACGTTGGTGTTTTCGTCACCTGATGATTTCTGAGTGACTCCAACTGACTGGAAGTTAAAACCAGCTTTTAAGCTCTTCGTGAACATTTTTCCGTAATGTGCAAGCACCGAAGCTCGCTGTCTCCCTTACGAGAATCGTAGGCAATAATGTTGCAACGGATAACAATATCACCAAATGTTGATTAAGAATGTTTGTCCATCCAAAATGCCGCGGATTAGGGACGTCTGACAGTAAAACATGGTTGTAAGAGTATCCTGTGTGATTAAGCTGTGTACGAGAAATAATCTTTTACATATTCAAATATTCAGTGAGTACAGCTGGTTGCAAGGTTAAAGTAAAATAATAACGTTTATCGAATTCAGCTTGTTGCTATGGGTTGGTACCAAACTCTGCCTGTGAACGTAACCTCAGATAACCACACTTGGTGGGTGGACAATCACAAGCGTATATCAGGTCTGAAATATTGTGTTCAGTGTTAACGCCATCTTCCTCCAAAATGACAATATTTATACAAATAAAATTCGTGATTGATTTCACATTTTTGAATGGCAGTGTACATGTATGTGTGAATGTATGGTTATCTTTCGAAATAGCTCGTCCATATTTCACAAGTTATATTTATGTTTAACTTACTGCTGCCAGACTCAGTCACCAGTGACTGATGGAGACTTTAGTATTTTATACTAGCTAACTCCAGACGATTCTATTCGTCAGAGGGAAAACTCTCTGTCACCAAGAAGTTAAAGATTTTTTTTTTTAAACAAATGAAATCCGTAAAGATTTAATGAGTTTTACTGACTCAACATCAAATTAGAACCATAAATTTTTTAAAGAGCATCAATAATTTATTTGTCAGCTTGTCAGAACACTCTGGGCATTCCCCTCATATAGAAATAAGCGTTATGTCACGATTAAACGTTTGCCTTAGTTATTATCGCAACTAATGCCCCACTTTTAACTGCTTTATCGACCTCTGTGGCGAGTTGGATGATTAGAATGAAAAACTAAACTCTCGTTTCTGATATATCAAAAATGTTTCAAAACATTTTGGCCAATAGTGTTTCGGGATATTGAAGGTCTATTTATGACAACACAATTATGTTTATGCGACATTTTTTATCACGGAGCTAATTCATAAAAAATACTACATCTATCTGGAAGTAATAAAGATAGGGTAAGATTAATTTGACTTGACGATCTTCAGTCAACGATGCAAGTTGAGTTAGTTGTTGAGTTCTATCACGGTGAACATATTTCGCGGAGAAAAACCTGAAGGGAGGTCAGCTGTTAAGGTGTTTTGAAGACTTCTAGCAATGAGTTTCAAGGTATGATATATATTGAAAAAAATTCTGAACAAATCCGGTATGTATATACATATATGTATGTAACAAGTTTTTAACTAACTTTACCAGACAATATCTTTGTTTCTCAACTTAGTGGATTTAAAATTCACTTTTAACAATAGTAAAATGGTATAGACGATTCGATGCACCTTCTAACCCAAGGAATTTGGCGAAAAGACTTTGCTTGTATATATGATTTTGTTCAGAATTTTTTTCAACTCATAACAACATAGCAACATATATAACTAATGGTCTTTACTTAAATATGTTCGTTGCTAAAAACGTTGCTTAAAAAATGTACTAGCTGCGTGAAGTTCACGCAGCTAGTAATTTTTTCCCACCGTCCTCCATTTTTAATCCAGTACGGTTGCATTGGATGAGTAGGAAGGAACTGTAAGAAATGAACATTTTTAATGTTTAGCGTATTGGACCATATTGCATCATATATAAAAAACATGCAGTGATTCCACTTACTCTCACAATTATCGCCACTCCATCTACTATTACAGTAGCACTTGTAACCTTCCAGTCCATGTTCTCGACATCTCCCACCATTTCGACAAGGATTACTTGAGTGGCATTGGGACTCAACTAAATGCAATATGAAAGTAAATATAAAGATAAATACAATCGAACCGCAGTAAATCCAGTCCATTTTTTCCAACGAAACATATCATGAAATTTGAATTTTGAGTTTGCAGTTTGATGCTCTTGGAGTCCGAGCAAATTTTTGCTGATCAAACTGTGGGACGCCATGTACTCCGAAAAAGTTCGAGCTCCAGACGGGGCTCGGATCCGCAAATTTCTGGATGCTTTATGGTTTAAATACCGTAAGTAATATTAGGGCGTCTGGCTAGCATTCAGAATGTCGCGGGTTTGTGTCCCGTATGGAGCAGTCTGAGTACATGGCGTTTCACAGTTTGATCAGCAAAATTTCCTGAGACTTTAATATCATGAAATGTTGAAAAATGTCAACATAAACTACAGCAACAACGTGGAAGGACTGCAACGAACATTAGGCTCTTGCCAAAAAATGGAAAGTTGAACAAGTGCATATTTAAAAGTAAAAGATTACTGTTACCCAGAGGTATTCTGGTAAGAAACTGCTTGTCTATCTACTACAACGTTTAAAGTTGACCTACTTTCACACGTTTTTCCAAGGTATCCTGGTAAGCAGGAGCATGTATAAGTATTACCCAAGGCAGCACACATTCCCTCGTGATGGCACGGATTTCGAGAGCAAGGGTCGGGAACTAGAGAAAGAATTACATACACCATACTAGACAGTTTAGCTTGCAATACAGGTGCGTAGTTTCGAGTCGCACCGTATTTCGGCGAGCCCGTTTGGCAAGTCGTAATACCAGTTACGAGTAAAATTTCCAACAGAAATTTACACTAAATTGTCTAGTAAATTTTTTATCCTATTCAATCGTCATAACCGTCAGGCAAGGACAAAACTCGTCAAACATGTTTTTCCGAGAACAAATCTATTACTGTAAGATAAAAATGTTGGTATTATTTTGTTCATAACTTTTACCATTTTTGTCTCAAATTTTACGTGGCGAAATATGTCAAAATCTATTACGATGTGGTAAAAAAGCATTTATTTGTTCGTTCGCGTGCGAATAGTGCAACTTCCTAGAAATGGCTAAGCTAATAATGACTCTTACTTTCACAGCTGATACCATTCCATCCAGGCATACATGTGCATTTGTAATCTGTGTCATCCTCGTGGCATGTTCCTCCATGTTTACAAGGATTTAGAGGGAAGCATTTTGATTCCACTGTTAAAATTGAAATCATGGTAAGTATAAGAAATTTTGTCTCAAAGTGAATTAACGTTATGTTTCAGTTACTTACCAAGGATATACTCGTAACTATAAGGAAAATAACCATGTAAACATTAAAGATCACATTACAAACAGTTTCGAGTAGTTGCTCAATGTCCCCATGGTAGAACGGGAATTATCAAATAACCAATCAAAAGTGTTCTAAGATTTCGGACTTTGTAAGGGGAAAAAATTTTCCAATCAGCAAATTTGAAAAAAAACTTACTGAACGATGTACGTGTTTTACGCAAATGTTGTACATGTAAAAGCTTGGTGTTTTTGCAAATCATAAGGGTCGTTTGTTATGGTAAGATATTATTATCAAATCGTGGCTACTGCTTTGGCAGCATATACGTCGAACCAGCTCCTATGTCGAACCAGCACCTTATCTGGTTCCGCCCGGCGTAGCTACATCCCTGGTGAGTGTTGGAGCTGGATATATTAAGAGCCCGGTTATTTAAAATTCAATTCACTTTACCCTGGGTTGGCAAAAATTTTGGTGGACAAGGTAAGGTTCACGATCCTTAGTGTTCTCCAATCGGGACTTGTGACCGTAATCTCCTGAATGCTGGCTAGAAGCTCTAACCAGCGACCATTTGCAACTCGGATACTTTAGTGTTTAAACCTGGTGCAAATCAGACGACAATGACTTGCAGGATTGCCAGTAGTTAGATATGAGTAAATCTCCAGGCAGACGATGTTTATTAAGGTATGAAACGGCGGCTATAGATACTTTTAAGTTTTAGTGATAGTCAACGTTGGAGCTCATAGTTGTCTAAGCTCACTCGACTTAACACAGCTTGAGGCGCAAATAGCAGCTAAACCTTGCTTGTATGCCACCGTTGGTCCTAGCTCAGTTAAAGAGCTCAGTTAAAATTTAATCAAATCTTGACTGTTGCCACAAGGAACTCGTATACTTTCTACGTACATCCATAATTTAACTGAGAATCCTTTAGCATGAAGCACTAGATAAAGAATATAGTTCCAGTATAAAAAGAACGTGGCCAGGCCGTTAGTCAGGTCATTATTCATTCTATCTTAGTAGAGAAAGGAACATGCCGAAATTGCTCTTGTATAATTATCATCGATACGGTCTGTTTCTTCCACGACCATGTGCAGTTTCGCGTCATTTTTTATCGACGAAATATTTATTAGGAGTACGTATAAAGTTACGGGAATTAAGAACAAAGGTGTTTTATAAGACCATGATTTTAACTGTAAGTACATATATTCAAACCCGGCTTATTGAATTCACGCCACATTGGTTTCAAATTCAGATTTCAGCAGAATGAACTAAAAGGAGAACGGATTCGTACCTTTATACTGAAGCGTCGTTTTAATTGGTATAGATTACTTCGTAGTTATATATAATATATACTGTGACAAATTGCCAATCTACCTACCTTCGCACTGCTTTCCAATAAAACCGTAAATACAACTGCATGAGTAGTCGTTATCCACCGACGTACAGGAACCTCCATTTCTGCAAGGACTAGGGTGACACTGGTCTCTCACTATGAAAAAGTGTACATTATTTGTTTTCTGAACCGTGAGTCTACTAACGATTAAAGCAACGGAAAATGTTGGCAGCGTTTTACAGTTTGTAGTCAAAGGTAGAGATGGAAATTATGTAATGAAGTGTAGACTTAGAAGCTATTTATGAGGAATCCGCTAATGTATGAGGTTATTCTGCTTGAAAAACCAATCGCCTTTTTAGTGATAACGTTGCATTTGTTTCATATAATGAATGGTCAAAGTCCTCCAAAAAGAGATCTGGTTGTTCATAGGATATGAATCTTAATATGGTCTTTTACAGGACCAACCTTAAAATTCAATGGTAATCAATTTAGCCAATTACTAGACTGATGTAAAAATTGATGCTTCATAGGCTGTATCTAAAAGAGCGTAGAAAGCTAAAAGGTTGGTAGACTGCGGAATTTATGTAGGGAAATTCTGATGTTTCGTGCAAAGGCCCTCCTTAAGAAAGTGAAATGGGTTCTTCACTGTCTGAAGAAAGGCCCGTGCTCGAACGTAAGAATTTTTCTGTATAAATTCGGCAGTCTACCAACCTTTTAACTTTCTACGCTGGCGTAGCAAGACTCCTTACACTTCGCAACTAATCAGGGAGTTTAAGCGACCTAGTACGGCGACGGCATTTAACAAAGTTCATTGATTTTAAGTATTTTAATTGAATAACATGTCGTTTATGTTTTAATGGGTTATAATTGTTGTTTTTAAACGACCGAAAACATTCTACGTACTGCATGCCACATGAAACCGTGGAAATGCTCCGAATGACGTACTCTGCAGAACTACGACGGCGTTGAATATACTCTTAGGACTACAAATTATTCATTCCTTTTGTTTTGAACGAAAAATTCTATTATATGAAGACGTTGAAGACAGTCGTCGACGTTGGCGTGGTGTTTGCTTAAACTCCCTATCGACTGGAGCAACGAGCTACTTGGGAAGGGCTAGAAGAGTAATTTCCTTTCTCCTAATCTTTGTAATCTCCTAATCTTTGGGACCAAATCGAGACCTTCTGCAAAAAATGGGATGTCGAAGAAATGTTTGGAGGAGCAGAGTGACCAATTTCCGTAAGTTGGATGTTGTAGATGGAGCAAGAGATCTTTCAGAGGTTTGCGAATTGACGGACAGAAAGGTGCCTGGTTAACTCTTTCTTGTCCGAGGACTTTCCCCTTGACGAGTAAAATCGTCTGACGTTAGCCAGAGTTAACTCTTTCTTGTCCGAGGACTTCCCCCTAGACGAGTTAAATACTAAAGTCTCCATAGGTCACTGAGGACCCAGGCGGACATGGAGGAGTTAAAGGAAGGTTTAAATGGGAGGAGATAAGTGGAAGAGAAATTGTTAAATTTGTAATATTTCCATATATAGATATACCCTCGCATCTTGGTCCTCGAAATCCTTTGTGACAACTGCACTCATATCCATCTTGAAGAACGGTGCATTCTCCGAAATTCTCGCACGGATTCGGATGGCATTTACTTGTATCTGTAAAGACAAACCAGAAGAACAATCTTTTTTTCAAAAAAAATTCTTGTGTAGCAAAAATTGATTTATTCTAGTGGTGTTTATCTGCCCGAAATTACCGCCGTCCATTAATGATAATGATTACCTTCACAATGCTTTCCCTTGAATCCGGTGGCACAGTGGCATTTGTATGTGTCTTCCACGGAATAACATGCTCCTCCATTACGGCAGGGATTCGGCAGACATTTCCTAGATGGAACTGGTGTTATGATAAAAGATAATATTATAAAATAAAATGTGTCGTACGCAAGCTGTGATTGGTCAACACCGCAATTCCTTGTGGTTTGCCTTCTTTTCGTCGGCTAACTATAGGTTTATAACATATACTGATTGTTTTCGGCTTTCTCGACTCGCCCGGGATGTTCTAGTGATTTTTCGTCAGCCCAGACTAAGTTTGACCGTATGACGTTAATATTTGATTTAGCATGAGAAATGATATTGGGAACAAGCTGGAGGGCCGCAGTGCATGATATGTTCCGAGCCGTAAGGTGGTGGCCGATGGCGTTAAAATTGGTAACTGCTGGCCACAAGAGATGCCCAATCCAGTTTTATAGAGATCAGTGGCTGCGGGACCACTACTCAAGACCCTAAATAATACACCGAAGCAAAAAGATGGCGTCTTGTAAATTTTACCATCATTCCTTGCACATCAAAATCGGTTAAAAAAACATCGAGAAGCTGTTTGATATGTAACCATAGATTTGAAAGATAAGCAGCTTCATTCGTGCAAAATTTGTCATTTAGTCGTGTTGCCAGATATGTTTTCCTCTGTCTGCAAAGAATAGCGGATTGAGAAATTGGTGAACTTAGGAGAAAGTACTGTCGTTGCATTCATAGTCAGTAAATTGTGAGGCTCTCTCGTCGATTCCGATATTGACGAAAAATCGTCGTTCCTTAATCACCTGGACTTCTCGCCCGTTGTGAATATCCGCTCACCAAAGATTGAAAAAGTCAAAATAAAACGAAATCTAAATCTGAAAGAAATGCATTGGTTACATGTCCATAAATTGTTCTTGTAGGACATTTGGAGAAAAAATCATTTACTTGAAAAGATTAAACTCGCTACTGACGAATACCTGAAGTGGTTGGTTTTGTAGACACAATTTCGTTTGAAGGCACTGACGAGGCTTCCGTCGGAGGCTTTGGTGGATATGGCAATGGGAATGGCACAGGAACAGGAACTCTATTCACTCGGATTTCTGGCGGAGTCCGCACGGGAACTGCTACTGGGTAGGGAACATTTTGAATCCTTGGAGGACTGGCTACTGGATAAGGTACTGGTACTGCTACTGGTACTGGTTTTACCATTGGTGGTTGCCGCACTGGAACGGCCACTGGGTATGGTACATGGTGTATTTTTGGTATTGGGATTGGGTATGGTACGTGGTGTATTTTTGGTACTGGAACTGCGTATGGTACGTGACGTACAATATATGGTACTGGATGTATTTTTGGTGTTGGCATTGGATATGGTACTTGGTGTATTTTTGGCACTGGAACTGCGTATGGTACGTGATGTACAATATATGGTACTTGATGTATTTTTGGTATTGGGACTGGATATGGTACGTGGTGTATTTTTGGTATCGGGACTGGATATGGTACGTGGTGTATCCTTTGCGTAGGAACTTGAACTGGCACTGGGTATGGTACCACCGAAGGATGAAAAAGGTGAGAAGAATACTCGTTTGGGACCTGCGGTGGAATAAGAGCTACTGTATGGTAGTGTAGAGGTGAGTAGTGGCTATATGATGGATAGTGGCTATATGATGGATACTGGCCATATGATGGGTAGTGCCTATATGATGGATAGTGGCTATATGATGGATACTGGCTATATGATGGGTAGTGGCTATATGATGGGTAATGGCTATATGATGGGTAGTGGCTATATGTTGAGTACCCGGGCCTTGTGCCTGAAATCATTTGGTCGTTTAATCCCGAGGGCGTTAACATTTGTCTGGTCGAGGCTTCAGCCGGACTGACTGGTTTAGGACGGAGATTTGATGTACTCCCTCCTTGAAGGCCCTTGTCGTTGCTGAATGTTTCTGTTTTTCCTTCCGGGGTACTAAACTCTTCTGGACCCACCTCGTGACGGTGCAGAGTCCCAGTTTCGTCCACGTGGAACAGTCGCTGTTGATCAGGATTGCCAAAAAGGGAGACCACGTTTTGTCGCTTCTTGGAAATCAGTGTACCGTTCTTTTTACTCCGCCATGATTTTGATCGCTTTACCGTGTTCGGTAGACGTCTAGCCTGCGTTCGCATGCCGTACTCAGAATTCCTTTGAATGTTCATAGCGGGAGGAAGATTTGTTGCATTCTTCAAGAAAGAGTCCACAGGTCTTGTTCTACTATTCGCAAGCTTATCCCTTGCGCTCAAAGGAAACTTCAACCTTAATCTCTTCGTGCTTTTCGAAGCGAGTTCTCGTGTGAGGACCACTGGTATTATTATGAAATTGAAGAACAGGAATCTCATCTCGGCGTCCTTACCACTGGTGTTTATCAACGAACACTTACATGTCAAGAGTGCCGATTTGGCAGCAGTTTAAAGACAACACGTTTCAGCCGAAAACATTTCCTAGTTTACTTTCCCTGAATGTATTACATCTCCGCCATTATAAATACAGCCGGTTGTTTACTTGTATCCAGTGAACCGTTAAGTATAAAATACAACTCGAGTAACAGGATGAAAAAACAACAATATTAAACAAGTATTCAACACCTAAAACGTTAGGTATTGTACACTTCTTTATAGTGAGTTATAAATTAACTCACTTTATAAAGGTTCGTATTTCTTCACGTCCGAAAGTTGATTAAAAAAACATTTTGGCTTACACCGGACAATTTCAATCGTTTAGAGGAGACGTTTTGCGGTGGAAGGGTTAAAGACTGTCCTTACTCCTATTTCTTAACGTGAACGTAATTTACTTTGTTACTTAGGCTAACGCCAGATTATTTCACTCTGGCTAACGACAAACGATTTGACTGGATATGAGAGCCCACGCCGTTGTGAAAGGGTAAAGATTGGAAAATACGAACTCTTATTGTTCCGTTGTTTCATCATTGTTCGATAAAGTAGATTCGTTCCGATATTACTATATTGGCAAATATTTTGTACTGATCATTTCATGGGTATATATGGCATTTTCATGCTATATACGAGTTTTTCATGGGTATACACGGAATTTTCGACTGAACCAAGCTTAGATTAACCATCCAAAGCGATATCTTGTATTCTTTTTGTTGCAACACTGCGCCGACAGCTGGTGTATCTGTATGCAACGCTAGGTCTCATATTGTTTTTTCTTTTATGGTAAGCGATTTCATTAAACAACAGCTTCTTGGTTCATAAAGCGTCAACTACAATATTACTATCCCTTGCTTGTCTTTTCTGGAAGTATAGTGAAGTAATCGTCGAGTAAATGTATACAAAATATGTACGTCTTTGGTGGGATTTTTTACATGTTTTGGTGTTACATGGGCTCGTGGTTTGCACCGAAGCCAAAGGCACGCGTTTTAAGGGTCACGAAAGGAATTCTGTGGGTAAAAGCGGGAAAATTCCTGGGAGTTCATGGACAAGAAATTCAGGTTTCGTCGAAGAATCTAATCAGCTGTTCCAGTCTACTTCAAAACCGAAAAACAAACTTCAAAGATCATTTAATACAAACGATCCATTACTTCATGATCCCAGTGACTTACCAGTTATTGTAATGCATTCAGGATCAATAAAGGAACAATTTAAATCAAGTGAGACGACAGCTGAAAGAGATCCAGTGGCGAACCAGAATTCCAAACGACAATATATTTATGGAGGTGCGCCGGAATTCCGTTCAGGCGCGTACCTTCCAAGACGTGATTTTGTAACGTACCCAACCTCTGGGATCCGTCGAGGTAAACAACTATATATGTTAATTCAACAGCATTTAGCTACTCTCGTTGGCGTAATCTTTATGAATTGATCTTCGTAGTACGAGGTCGATTTTTTACCATGGTTTGATAATAATGGAACAAGATGTTAGCATCAATATTTTTGGAAACAATCCAGAAGACGACAACTGCTTAAGTATCCAGCTCGAAGCGTCCATCGCCAAGAACAATCGTATTTCTCAAGATTATAAATTTCACTGGATAACCTGATGAAGAAGCTCCTAATACTTCAGAGTTCAAGTCATTCACACAATTCATTTCTATTTTCCCAGGTGCTTGTGCGCATCATGTCTGTTTCCACGGTGGAGTTTGTGTCAGAACCATGCGTGGCCTTTATTGTGACTGCTCAGAAGAATATATTGGAGTTCACTGCGAGTGTAAGTATTAATGATGAAGTTAAAGTCAAAATCTTTGGTCCACTTCACTTTCACGAACCCAAATTAAAATTTAAAAAGCCGTAATTCCCCCTGATTCAGTTTGGAGGAACGGCTGACTGCCGTTTAAAACTAAATCGACCGTTCGTAAATGGTTACTTTTTGCGATACAAATGAAAGAACTCATCTTTCTGACTCATAAGCTAAAGAACCTTCGAATTCGGAGGATGAGGTCTATATCGATTTCTGCAAATTTATAATTCCGTTCCAAATTTAACCGATCTGGTAGATCTGGCAGACCTGGCGAAAATTCAGCTAACCCGTGAATACTAATGGTCATTTACATTCACGATTCACAATCCTCGCTCAAGTATTTATGTCATACTGCTTTCTACCAAATTATCTTCAACTCCTGTTCATTTGTCAAAATAGAGTCAGTAATTTGTAATGATACCCTCCAAACATTACCGTTTAGTACCCACTTATAAAAACATTACGAATGAAAAGTATTTAAATAATTTAGAACCAATGAAATAAGAAATCTTCAAAAACGAATAGGTTAGATATATCGTTGGTAGAAATCAAACGTTTTCGATTATACAGTCATCGTCAGGATAAAAATTTTTAACCTATTCCTGTGTATACCTTTTTAACAAGTTTTTAACAGCGATACATATGAACTATTGCAATATCTTAAAGACTCTTGGTCTGAGAAATCTATCGGTCAGTTAGTGTAAGCTAAATGTTGACGACGTGGCATGCCTTATGCGGTGTAGCTATAAACGCCACAAACTTTGTTGTGAAATTGCTTTGAAGTACGTTTATTACTTCGGATACCGTTGCTAAATCTTTGTTTAACACCTTGACTCATTGAAAAAGCTCTGAAATATCTTTACGTTTCTTTGTGTAGTTAAACGAGCCTGCTTGGAAAACCCTTGCAAGAATGGTGGAACGTGTACAGAGCTTGGGCAAGGTGATATTAGTTGCACATGCCCCGTTGGTTCAAACGGCAAAACGTGTGAACGTAAGTTGTGTTCTCCGTCGTCGTCCTATATCTAAATAACGCTGTGCGCCAATACTATTTTTAGACTTGAAACTCAGACAAACAAACTGAAATTGACAACAAAGAATTCCCAAACGAACTGTTTTCTATTTTTTGGAATGCAGAATTAATTATTAATAACAGATTATCATGGCAAATTGGAAACTCTGACGTCATTCGCGCTCTTCGCTGTTGCATAAATACCACAATGCATAATTTCATGCGTACGTATTGCTTCGACTCCATTCTTTTGTATCCCATTGTAAAAAACAAAAAACAAACCAAAAGCTCTGAACAATGAGTGAAATTGAATCGAATTCAATTCAATAAAGTTGAGGTTATGAGTGCATAACAATGCGTGCATTGCGGTATTAATGCAATTGGTCTGGGATTATTATTATCAAAAGTTATTATTAGTTGAACTGCAAATGCTGTCGTATTTTGGACGGTTACGTTTGGAACTACCGTTGTCAAAGCTCCAAGAGTTTCTCGAACTTCAGTGCAACGGTTTTACTTTTGTTGCTACTGCTTCTGTTACTGCTGAAACTGCTTTTATTGTTATCTTGTTCTCGTCGCTGTTATTGTTGGTCTCATTGCTACCGCTAATACTGATATTATTGTTGCTGCTGTTATGGTTGACGCTCTGGAGGTTGTTGTTACTGTGGTTTGCTTCTGCCGTTTTGGTATACGTGGTTATTGTACGTCATTGTTGTAGTTACTGACGTTGTTTGGATGTTGTTGTTGCTGACGAAATTTTGGTGGCGGTAATGATTATGGTAATCAGTCATTAAAGTTACTACTGATTATTTTGGGGATGTTAATAAATTATTTTCTCTTAATTGTTCTCAGGAAAAGATTTCTGTGTACCAAATCCTTGCAACAACGAAGGTCTCTGTACGGACATGGAAGATGGTTACCACTGCACTTGCAAAGTGGGATTCAAAGGAGATCGTTGCCAAAGTATTGTCTTTTAAAAATTTAATCGTGATGGTTGGACTTTAGTTTCTTAATTTTGATATATTCACTTGAATTCATCGTAAAGTCGTTCCAACTTGATGTCTTCAACTAAACTCTCTGCCTCTTTCAGCGAAGGCCCTTTGTTATCCAAATCCTTGTAAAAATGGAGGTACTTGTATAGACCAGGAAGACCGAGACTTTCAGTGCTCGTGTGCGTTTGGTTATAAGGGAGACTTATGCGAAAGTATGTAAAATCATTATGTATGATATCGATGTTTAATCTTATGCTGTAGTGACTCTTCTCAGATGCTGGAGTACTCCTTGTAAACACAGTGATCGTAATTTAGTTAAACGAGGAAGATAAAACTGAAATTTTGTCAGTATGTCGGTATCTTTTCTTTTTTACTTATATTTTTTTGTTTTCAAGACATTTTTATTTTTTTGCGTTTTTTCTCGTACAAGTTCGTAGTATAAGGTAATAATTTGTTTTGAATCTTTTGCCTGATATATGTTCCAGTAGTTTTACAGATCGAATCATTTTAAATCTAGTTTCAAGTGAGTGCAAAGTTGACCCTTGTATGAACGGAGGAACATGCTATGAGTTAGCAAATGGCTACAGATGCGCATGTCTCAAAGGGTTTGTCGGCAAAAGTTGCGAACGTAAGTTTAAAGGATTCTTCTGTTTTTGCTTTCGTTACCGATTCAATCATGATGCTTCGTGACGGTTTTACAGCTGACCTCGTACAATTCTTTCGCATTTTTTTTTTTCGTCATATGGTGAAGTTGTTGCTGTTGTCGTTGCTTTTAATTTTGTTGTTGTTATTGATGAAAGCGGTGATAACCATATTGAGATCACTTCTGCTGATGGTGATGATAATGCTATTACAATCAACCGCATCTAAATAAATGAACACTTGTACAGTAGCCATTGTTATATACCCATGCCTCGGATAACAACGGCGTCCCTTAGGCTCCAAAACACACAATGTTTCCCTCGGCACCAGTAAATAAGTGTTTATTATTGATTTGCAAGCAGCAAACGTATCTTAAGCTTAGTTTTCATATAATCGTAACAGTCGTCCAACTATCACACGATACAAGAATTCTCGATAGGACGACTATCAAACAGTCTTGTTTTCATATAATCGTAATAATCGCCCGACTATCTTTAAAGGATCTTGAAAACCAAGCTTGCGAAGACACGTGGAATGTTAAGTTTGTCGTATCTGGGTCGCGTCACAGTCATGGAGCTGTTCACATATAGAAATGTTATTACACGGTAGTCGTGACTGTCTTGTCGTAATCGTAGCAGTCGTGAAACTAGACCTCGAATCTACTTTTGCCACTCAGGTTTCACGACTCCCATGATCATTACGACGATAATCGTGCGAGCGAAAAATTTTCTATCGTGCGACAGTTGCACAATTATTACGATTATATGATAACCGAGCATAGAGCCTGGTTTCAATGTGTACCGCAAAAAGTTGAGCTTGGTTCAACTTCTTGGAGTCTTTACGGTCACACTTACAAGTCCTGCGATGCGACAGTAAAGACCGTAAGAAGTTGAACCAAGCTCAACTTTTCGCGGCGTTTCGGTGGCATTATGGCAATCGTTACGGCACTTGCAGTACATATGGAAACCAGACTTTAGATGCGATGTTGGTTCACTTTTCGTTGTCTTTCGTCTTGTTATTGTTGTAGTTGTGAGTATTACCGGTCACCTTGCCATTTTCAATTTCTATCGTGCATAACACATATCATGCATAAGTACTTCCTTTGCTCTTTATACTAATAAATGTTTAAAACTTCTGACAAATGCAGAAACGTTGTGCAGTCCGAACCCTTGCGCTAATGGCGGATTATGTAAGGTGTCTGGTGATCATTATAGCTGCGGCTGTGCCAAACATTACGTTGGGAAAAACTGTGAAGGTTAGTCTGATTTCACTTCATGTTTTTATAAATCCTTGATTTCTTTCCGAAAAGCCTTCTACTTTCTCTACCTCTTTACCCTTTCTACCCTCGCATTCTCTTTGTGTTTTTATCTTTTTCTTTCTGTCCTAGTTCTGAAAGTGTCCATGAAGTGAACAAATAATTTCAGAAGAAACTCTCTTGTTTTGAAGCCCTTTTCAATTTTAAAGATTTGACTTCCCAGATTTCTAATAGCTCACTTCATTCTTGAGATATTAAGATTTGCTTGGTATGTAAATAACACCTTGTATGCGTTACATACATCACGTAATATCGTTAAAGTTATGAAACACAGTCACTTGAAACTGTGGATATGTGTGTAATTGTCCCACGACACTAAAGAAAAACACTCTATTGCATGATTCATTTCAATAATCTCAAAGATATACGTGATCTTACAGAAACTCATTACACAATTTGACGTATGCGGAGTGTTATTTACTTGCCAAAAAGTATTAATATCACAAGAGCGAATGATGTATGGGGGAGCTGTAAAGATCAGTTCTTGTGGGTTAAAATCTTCTTTTGGAGCACGGAGTTCTTCCGAAATTACTATTTCACTTCATGGACACTATAATAGTATTTATGTGATTACAACCTGCCTATAGTTTTCCCTAACGAACAAAAATGTATGTGAACACGTTAGCTGTAAAATATTTCATATCTTCAATGATGAACATGGCGGAGTCCACGGATTATAAACATGGGCTGTGAATGGTCATAATCACACAAACATTGGGCACTTAAAATTTAATTAAAAATAAATTGATTTAATAAAAAAATTAATCCCCGTATATTATTCTAAGAGTATATAATATATTGATATGAAATAGATAATATATTAAAAATATATCAATCCTCATTTAAAGTAATTTTTTCCCTTAAAATTAGTTTAATTTAATTATTTAGTATTTCTTGTAATATATCACACACGAGTAGGAGTGTTTCGTCAGGATATCCAAAGACCGAGAAGTTTGTTGAATTTGAGATTTTACATTCAAACGATAATCAAACTTTGATTTATCTTTTTATCGCTTAGTTCTTAATCCGTGCCTCAACAGTCCGTGCTTAAATGGAGGCAAGTGTATTGTGACCAGATCATCCACCAGCGATGTTAACGATAGCTTCTCCTGCAAGTGTCTTCGGGGTTATTATGGCAATATGTGCCAAATGAAATAACACTTTATTTCGAGACGTAAAGATATATAAATGATTCTAGCACCAGAAGTTTGTGGAACAAAAAATACGAAAACCTCTTGGCTTCAAAAAAAAAATGCTTTTCTAGTAGAACACTTAATTTTATAAAATAAATGGAATTAAAAAAAATAAAGTACATGAAGCTTATAAAGGTAGGGTGGTGTGTAGACAGTTTTAAACAACTTGTAGAAAACCAAAAGGGTTGGGAAACTGAATTGGGTTTGAATTAGGTTTCCCGGAAGATCTCCTTATCGCGGTAAGCCGCTAGTGGGTCTGATAAACCTATAGTTTCAACGGTCAACCGGTTAATCAAATGGCTTGGGACCAAGACAAAGTAATATGAAAAAATGATGAGCCGAAATGCGGCGAAAGCATGCAGGTGGTTTAGTAGTGAGGTAAAGAAAATGCAGGCCCATAATCACTCCCACTTGCCATAGCGCGCCATGAAGTTTGTACTCTGAGCCACCCCGCCGTATACCAATAGGACGTGGCAACGATACAGCGTTTGGTCAAATGGTTCCTACAAGGAGAAGATTGGCTAGTCGCACTCGATACTTTCCAACACAATGACAAATAACAAACTAACGTGCCAGGATCTATATTAATATGTAAAAGAAGAGTGCAACGTGCGAATTATTGATCGAAGTGTACAAACCCAAAACCTCTACCCCTAAAACGATTTTCAGCTCTTGGAATATATGTTTAATTTCTAGTTTTTCAGTGACAAAACAAAATTTCTATTTGGACAAGTGGTTCGATTTTTATGGCCTTTGAAAGTCGGTAAACTAGCGATATCTGTCGTTACATTTCCGTGAGAATAATTTGTTACAAGCAGTCTAGAACCAATACCTTGGGGCGACGTCACGTGAGGAAGTCGTGGCCCTGACATGCAAGTATCATACATGCATATTTTTGGGTAAACTACTGATGGTGTTGTAATGGTTGTGAGAAAACGCGTTTTAGTTATGTTTCCCCTTACAAAAATTCTACATGTTATTTCACATAAAAACATGGAATTGGAACGTTTGCACATGTGAAATTCTCATTTCACATACGAAATTGGAACATTTTCACATGTGAAACACCTGATTCACAAATGGTTCATAATTTCACTTGTGAAACTTTCACATATTTCGAATGTAAAATTTTCATTTTACATATGAAAACTAATTTCACATATAAAATTTTCATTTCACATGTGGAATTGGAACGTTTCACATGTGAAATTCTCATTTCACATACGAAATTGGAACATTTTCACATGTGAAACACCTGATTCACAAATGGTTCAT
>JBAHVQ010000507.1:589691-601761 GCA_036872915.1 Nanipora kamurai
CTGTCCTCCGTATTTTATGCTGGGCTCTTATATTTATCACAAGACTACGTTTCCCGCCTGGTCAATCTATTGCTGACGAAAACCTGAAATAGTAAAAGACTAACCGGAATTGGTATATATTTTTCCGATTGTGGTGCCCCTGTGTCAAGCCTGGCGTCGCTTTATATTCTGCCTGTTAGTTTGTTAGTTCGGAATCACAAGCGTGATGTACTTCACGCATGTCTGCTATTTTGTCCCTTTAACGGAAGTAAAGTCCTTTGTTTTGTTTTCCTTTGAGAAGCTCTCGCTAGAAGTGGGCAAAGTCGTCAAACAAAATGAAAGCGTAAAATTAAAAATATGCCGCCGTTCCAGGATGATATTTTTATGAATTACTCAGGGAAGAACAAGCTAAGCTTCATGCTACTCATGTTTACGACAATTATTTTTAGTTCTGTAGAATAGGGCGCCACACTTTAGCACTGTGTCTGGTTTTGATACCTTGTCTATTTGATTTGACACTTCACGCATTTGATTTGACTTCGATCAAAATGGATTTGACGTCAAAATTAATTTAACATCATATGAATTTGACATGACGTCCTATGAATTTGATTTGACATACAAAATTAAATTGACTTCTTTAGATTTTGCTTTACTATCTTGTGAATGTTGATTTGATGTCTTATGAATTTGACTTGACCTATCATAAATCTGATGTGACCATTAAATATTTTGAAATAAAAATGGTGTAATTGTAAACGGAAGTAATTGAATTGTATGTTTCAAGACCATATATTGAAAGGTTCCTTTTCATGCAAAGAGTTTTTGTAGAATCTTAAAATTGTGAAACCCTTAAACGTAGCGTAAAATCCTTTCCATGATTTTTTAACGAACCATTATTTTACGTAAAATCTTAAAATCGTAAAATCGTTAAACTCTTAAAACGTTACTTAAAACCCTTTTCTTAAGTTTAGAGAACCATTGTATTAAAGAACTAAGACCCGCTTTGTCCATCATTCAGGATAGATACTTGCCTGATCCACCGAGAATATTAATGGCGGTTGATCGGCAAGTCGTCGGATTGATCATCGTTGTTTGATCGGCGGAACATCGAGATGCATTATCGCTTCTATTTAAAATAGGTGATCGCTAAATAAAAAGCTTCGACGTCTTTCGGCTGTGTTATTTAAACAGATAGATTCAATTAAATTGACATGTTAAGTACAAGGTTACAAAGAAGATTATTTATTCATCGATCTTTTATATAAAATATTTTTTATAACTGTGTAAAATTTCTTTTGAATGGAAACGAATTTGTTGCCACTTACGTATATTGAGGTTTTTTCCAGTTTTATCGATAAGTTTTTAGTATTGCTCAGATTCGTTTTTTTCGTATTGATCAAACGGTTGCCTGCTTGCTTTCACGATCAACGGGTGGCTGTTAACATTTTTTCTTTATTTTGTAATCAATGTTAACCAACCAAGCAATCTTGCCACTGCAATTAAAAATGTCGAAATGTCGGTGGAAGTTGTGGTTATCCTATGATTACAGTCATCGTAGGATATCTTCTTCGACACAAATGATGATCGATACGTGAAGAGTCCTACTTCCTTCTGGGATTCTTCGCCAACAGCATATGCGTGTGGCCAAAACATGGCGAAGCCATCCGGTGCTATTTCATCAATTACTTTAAATATTGTATATGTTGTTGTATTCTTCTCTTATCTACTTGTGCACGGATCAGGAGTTCATGGTAATCACGCAAAATATGACAATCACTCGACAGAACTACGTAGCTCTAGTTTAAACAACACTACGAGCATGAACAGTGGATTAAAGTTAGGCCACACAAACAAAGATAGTGGAGCCGTTCAACAGGTGCGACACGAGAATACAGGAAAGTCAAAAAATGAACTTCGGAAACGTACGATGAACGTAAATGGACAACTTCCCTTGAAAAAGATGGTACATATCCGCTCTTTTCCAAGACCTCTGAAGGCCCTTGAAGTTCGTGCGGAGTCTCCATTTGTTAGGTCCCACTTGAGCTCATTTCGTCCTTCCACGTTCAAACCTGTTCACATTTACGGCTCTGTGCCTTTTAAGACGTTCTTGAGCGCCCTCTCTAGGCCTTCTGGTCAAGAAAACACTGCTCCATTTGATGGGCGGCCATATGCGGCGCAAACCTTTCCTCGCGTGGACCAGGCCGCTGTAAGCATACGGGGTCAACCTACTCGAGCTGAATTAGCGCAGTATCAACCAGTGACACGGCCACAGTATCCAACGCCCGCTCCAATCCCAGTGGAAGCGACGGAAAACTCTGCCACGTTAATTGACAGGCCAGATCCTATGATAAATCTGGGAATGGTTCCTAGCTATGATGAAAGCATGCCGTATTTCAACTATCCGGTTGGATACCCAAGTATACACCCTGCAGTTCATCGCCACTCGCATCGACATAGAAAAGGTATGACGCTGAGAATGTATGTGGTTCTTCCTTAATTTTTTACCAAGGTCTTGCGGGTTTTTTGCTTATTTGGTAGATCATTGGACTATTGAGCGTATCATGTGGATTTGGAGGCTTAATCTCAGGATTTTGTAACTCCGATTTTCAGTGAGCTCACTGGAGCAGAGTCTTTTAAAGTGTTCCTTCCTCACTGATCAGACCACACGTGTGCTGCTATATTTAAGGCGTCTTCACACGGCACACAAAAGTTGACAAACTCGAGTTGGCGTGTGGGAACTTCGCAACAACAGTTGGAAGACCAGTTGGCAAACTATTTTGGCAATGCTCACATGCACAAATTTCGGTTTGCCAATCGGTGTTTGCAAACTGTTACGTGTTGGCAAACTGTTGCGAAAACTGTCTCATTTCTTGGTTTACCTCTTTTGCTCGTTGATGAACTCCATTTCGGACTAAAGATACTTTCCATTGTCCATTGGAAAGTAAGAAAACTACCGATCATAAACTCTGAACATAAACTTCCTTGCCGTAACGCTATAGATACAGCGCTAAACTCATTCTTTTATCTCAGCTTTCAGCAGAGCAAAATGCTTTCCAAATCCTTGCCAAAACGGTGGACTTTGCACTGCTTTCTCGACGTCGTACGAGTGTACCTGTCCCTTAGGATATAAGGGACGTATTTGTGAAGGTTTGTTTTGGCTAAAATTACTTTATTTATTTAGTATTAAATTTAATTCATTTAATATAATACAAGCATAACTGTCTAACCATCTCTTATATTAAAAATGATTGTATCGAGCTGTCTCTTAGCCTCATTTGAAAATCTACTGATATATTAATAACTACCCGAGGTTTTTTTGTTAAAATACTTTTAATGAATGGCAAAGCGCGAGGTTTCGCAGTGTTACTCCGTCACCAGGTGCCGTGGACTGCAAACGGATTAACAACGCCCGGGATGGTTTATTACGCAAGCATATACAAATGGCGTGTGTTAGTTGTTCACAAGAGTATTATAAGAGTAAATAAAGCGACTGACAGACTCTTTATCATTTGTCAAAGTATTTTAACCAAAAAACGAACCTCGGGTCGTTATTAATGTAACAGTATGTCTCTTATACTGCAAAAAATTTAACCATCTCTTATGGGTTGAAAATAAAAAATAAAACAGATTCCGAATGAAATCATCTTGTAAACTCTAGGTTCGAGTTGAATAACAAGATAACTTTTGTCAACCTTTTTTTCATTCGACTTTTGCCTTGTTATTCAGCTAAAATCTTAAGTTAACAAGGCGATTTTCTTCCAAATTTGTTTTATTTTTTTACTTTTTAATATTGTCGCTGGCAATGGACTTACAGGTTAGTTGCAGTTAATTCTCGAGAGAGCGTTGCATTCGTTATATTGCAGTGTTTCTTTTTACCTTTGGTTTGATTACTTTGTGGGTTTTGTTCTTTTTTAAAACAAAAACTTACGAAAGTGTACTCGTTTCTTTGAAAAACCTAAGAAGATGCGCCCGTTCAGATACGTCGAAAAGTTTCTGACCCTGACGGGAACCGAACGTGTGATCCTCTGACCATTGAGCTTCACAGTCACTGATGGTAGGTATCGAAGGTAACTTGGTTGGATATGTATGGATGGTAGGTATCGAAGGATCGAAGCTAACTCGAACTGGTTCGCAACTGACCCATGTCATCCTAACTGCAGTCACGACAAGTCAAGTGAATTCAGTTGTAATAACCTCATAGTGCTTACTTATTTGCATACACCAAGCTACCACATCCTGCATTTTACGGTACGATACGATTAACATAAATGGGTTCACTTGACTTGTCGTGACTGCAGTTTACTAGACACATGTAAATTGCTAACTAAACTTCGCCCTGCTGTCTTGGTCTGCGTAGTTTAATGTTTAGGTCAGATTCTGTTTAATGTTTAGATCAGATAATGTTAAGTTCGATTCCCGTCAGGAGTTCAAAAACTCTCCCGTACTTACAGATTGAGCATGCGTACTTACGCTACCACATGCTGTGTAATACAAAATAACAACTCTTGCTAATGGTTCGTTTGCCAACTTCAAATGTACTCTAAAGACCGTCACCCTTGTAAGTAAATGCTCACTGCCATCATTCCACAGGACGAACAATCGTATTCGACAATCATGCAAACAATCCGTTAAAATTTTGCTGGCTTTCCTAATTTTAGAAAGGAATCAGTGTGTACCCAACCCGTGTAAGAATGGAGGGAATTGCTATAACGACCAGGATAACTATAAATGTACATGCGTGCGAGGATACACCGGATATAATTGTGAAGGTAATGGATTTGAGAAGTTCATTCGTTGGTGTTTTCTCGAGTTCTCCGAGAATCTTTATTTGTTTAATTTATGTAGAAATGAGCAAATGTGTCCCAAGTCCTTGCAAGAATGGAGGAACATGCGTGGAGGGTGGCGAGAGTTACGAGTGTGAATGTCCAGAACATTTTAGTGGTCAACACTGCGAAGGTATGGCTTTTAGATTACTCCAGGTTCCTTTAATTCTCTCTCATGTTCTTCCTCCTTCATTCTTTACTTACCTTCTGTTTTGCTTTCCTTACTAACTTGTTTTATTGCTGTCTTGCGTTCCGTATTTCTTGCTTATTTGTTGTTCCTTTGTCCCCACCTTCCTTCCTTCCTTCCTTCCATTCTACCTTCCTGTCTTGCATCCTCCCTTAGTTATTTACTTCCCTCGGTCTGTTCCTTTTCTCTTTCCTTTCTTTTTTTCTAACTCGCTTAGTTTTTTAACACTGTAACCTTAATTTACGTATGTGTTCCTTCATTTTACTATTTATAACCTTATTTAGTTATCCATCTATCTACTCTTTGATATTTGAAAATTTTCCATTTCAGTTCACGATTACTGTGGCCAGGAGAACCCATGTGTGAATGGCGGAACGTGTGTAAACCATGGTAAAGGCTATTATTGTACGTGCAGGCATGGTTACCTAGGAGACACTTGCCAAGGTATAACCGTCTCTGTTACACTAGTGCAGTTAACCCCCTACTGTATTCATATGTACATCATCGTACTCTTCTTCCTGTCTCCTCACTTACTAATTTAACTCTTTCCTTCCCACTTTCCCACTCCGTCACTTTGTCTAACCTATCATACCCAGCACCAACTCTATCTTGCTCACCCTACCCTATTCGTCACTCCAGTCTCCTTTAATTTACTTTAGAGTACTTTTTTCCACCTTTGGTTAACTCCATTCTATTTTACTTTCCCTTGCCCACCCTAGCCTACTCCACTCTACTCCACTCCACTCCATTCTCTACTATGCTCTATTTCCCTGAGCTGCACTGTACTGGTCAGCTCTGCATTGCTAAACTCTGCTAGACTTTGGTCAGCTCATTTCAACCAAGATCTGCTCTGTTCTGTCCGACTCTATACTGCTGTGTTTTGCTCGTTACTGCTCTGCCCTGCTCTGCCCTGCTCTGCGCTGCTCTGTATTTCTCTGTACTGCTCTGTGCTGCTCTGTTCTTCTCTGTACTGCTCTGTACTGCTCTGTACTTCTCCATACTGCTCTACTCTACTCTGCTCTGTTGTGGTCTGCACTGCTCTTCACTATCCTTGCTTTAGTGCACTCCTTCAAACTATTTCATTCCATTCCATTTTGCTGTAATCCCATCAATTATTGTATTTCATTCTGTTGATGTAATTAGAAATAGATTATTCGATTTTTGCAAATGTTTTTCTGTAGAAGTTGATGTTTGTCACGAAAATCCATGCGACAATGGAGGCGTATGCAAGAATACCATAAACGGACAATTTTCTTGTCAATGTCCTCAAGGTTTTCGAGGAATAGAGTGTGAAGGTAAAAGGTATCTTAACTTCAGAACAGCTTAATTTCCATCGTGCTTCTTGAAACATTGCATTCCTTATTTTTATTTCGTAGAGAAGATACCACCTTGCGAAAATGACCCTTGTTTAAATGGCGGCACTTGTCTGGAGGAAGATAACAGATACTTGTGTCACTGTCCGCAACACTTCAAGGGGAAAAAGTGTGAAGGTAATATTGTTAACTATACAATAAATTTCATTCTTCGTGCATTTCATTGGTTGTTAGCCATGATCTATTAAAGAACAGAGGCACGGATGGCGTCACTAAAACAGAGAGCCAATCCCAACACTACTCGTATTCATCACGGGCCAGTGAGGTTGCCTTATTTGTATAGATCCTAGATCACCCTCTCGGATTGTTAAACTAATCTTAGGAAGTACAACGATAAACTTTAAAACAAACAAGGATATTCATTAGCATAACCAAGAGGGACCAAGCAGGGTGATCCGCTGAGAAATAATACATTTTTAGAGAGGTAACTTGAGCGACCAAACTTCTGGACGGCTTGAAATATAAGGTTCAAGGTTTAGCTTCCGAAAACAAGACTCTGGCAGCTCCACGTGAAATTCTTACAATCCGAGTAAAACCTCTTAACCCTAATATGCATAATATTTTAATTTTTTTATTTGTTCTGTCTTTGTTTCTGCTTTGTCTAATTTTTATCTTTTGTTCCAATGCATTGAAAGGTTAATCACTTAAAGGCGGAAAATTAAAGTGACTAATGAAATACACAAAAAATGATTCGAGTCGTCAATCAGTTCGCGAAGCTGAAAAGTAATTTGCTTCTTTAGATGGAATAAAAGCAATACGAATGTTTCGTTTGTTTGCCGTCTCATTTAGTGATTTTTTTTTTTATTTTCGACCACGATCATTCAGCTTATTGTATTATTTTTAGTTGCAATTCCCGCACCTTGCAGTGGCAATCCCTGCCAAAACGGTGGCTCGTGTATAGAAATGGACCAAGGTGATTATAAGTGTCAATGTCCGGAAAATGTTGGTGGTATCCATTGCGAAGGTGATTGGTTTTATTACTCTTTGTGTCATCAAAATTCTCATAACTATCACTATTGCGAGAAGCAACGAAACATTAGTAAAATTATTTCGCGATATATTTCAATGCCATCTTGATTTCGTAGGACATAATTTAAAAGTTCTAAGACGGACTCTTATCTTAACCGTATATCTATCACTAGATAAAACAATGTAGAAAAATATTTACGTTGACAATGAACGAGAAGTCGCTTATCCTGACGTTGAAAACGAAATCGCAAACGAACGAGATGGAAAACTAACACTTTAATTATTCATTTTTTTCTCTTTAGTTCAAGCGCATCCAGTTTGTTATTCCTGTCACGAGCATGCCACGTGTGTAGACGACAAGTGCACGTGCCTCGACGGCTATACCGGAAATGGACAGCACTGCGAATGTTAGGCATCTCCTGATCTTTCGTTACCGTGTTTCCAGGATCCTTATTCAATCGTTTTATTTTTGTGTTTTAAGTTTTCCTGTTTTTCATTCTTTTCGTCCGTTCTTTTTTTCTTTAACCGTTCTTTCTTTCTTTAACCGTTCTTTTTTTCTTTAACCGTTCTTTCTTTTTTTAACCGTTCTTTCTTTCTTTAACCGTTCTTTCTTTTTTTAACCGTTCTTTTTTCTTTAACCGTTCTTTCTTTCTTTAACCGTTCTTTTTTTCTTTAACCGTTCTTTCTTTCTTTAACCGTTCTTTCTTTCTTTAACCGTTCTTTCTTTCTTTAACCGTTCTTTCTTTCTACGTGATGGTCACTGCTTCCTTGTCTCAATGCAAGGTTCATTTTTTGTTTCTTTTTTTTAAAGTTGTCAGCCGTTGTCATCCAAACCCTTGTTACAATGGCGGGATCTGTCATGACCACGCCTCCAATTACGAATGTATTTGTGCTGATGGATTCATGGGGAAGACATGCAAAGGTAGGACTTTTCTCTGAGGTTGAATAGTTTTGCTCCTCAGGGACGTTAAACTTCCAGGGGATGTGGGTGTATTTCACTGCTGGCGTATTAAAAGAAATTATGCTGTGCCGCCCGCCCACTTTGATGCGTTGGAATGTTGAAGTTATCTCAGATTAAGGCCACTTATACGAGAGAAAATAGGCCGCGACAAAATTTTTGCCGCCCTTGCTCCTCAAAGTTAATACTTAAGTTACGCCTTTGTTGAATGCAGATATCTATGCCAGTTCTTATATGGCCCAGACGATGAATTTATATAAAGGTATACAGAAGACAAAGAAGAAATGAATTGACTTTTTTAGAATATGAAAAGTTTATTAACATTTTCATATTCAATGTCTTCATTATATGTCTTATTTAAATCCAATGTTTGGGGCCAACGCAATGTTAACATGAGTAAGATGTCCGCCCGGACCGTCGATTGCTACTATTAAGAAGAGTATACCGAGTATTCCCTCAAGTTTAATATTCATCCATCCACAAGTCTCTTGGACCGCGAAAAATTTTAAAGCGTTCACCTTGCATGTTGTCAAAATAATCAGTCACTGTAATTTCCTGGATCTCCGTTCTGCACAATACGACTAACGCATTCTTCCCGTCTCAGAACCTAAGCCGTGTCTCTCTTTGCCTTGTCAAAACGGTGGTACGTGTGTTGATCGTGTCGGAATGACATGTTTGGCTGGAATGCCTTGTACTTCATCTGGCTACGATTGTACTTGTCCACTGGATTTCCGAGGACCAAATTGTGAACGTAAGGGATCATTATCTTAAACGTATAGGGAGTTAAATGCATGCTGACAGCCATATAAATCCGTACAATTACTAAATGGTATTCCAAGTCCAACGGTGCGTGATAGTCGACGATAG
Organism: Nanipora kamurai; assembly: GCA_036872915.1. Taxonomy (NCBI): domain Eukaryota; kingdom Metazoa; phylum Cnidaria; class Anthozoa; order Scleralcyonacea; family Helioporidae; genus Nanipora; species Nanipora kamurai. The sequence goes on from JBAHVQ010000507.1 coordinate 598,851, forward strand.
TTTAAATCCTTCTTGTCCGTATAGGTCCTCATTGGCCTATGGCGACTTCAGTATTTAACTCTGGCTAACGCCAGACGATTTTACTGTCAAGAGGAAAGTCCTCAGATAGGAAAGAGTTAACCAGGGTTTAAAACGTATCTCCTTAACTCCTTCCTGGCCGTATAGGTTCTCAGTGACCTATGGACAGGAAAGAGTTAAGAAATCATTTCCCCCCTTAACTATCATCAACTATCATCAGCTAGCATCCTCGAGTGATCGAACGGGGAAAACTATCATCGACTATCAGAAAATTTTGCACTTACTCAAAGTGAATGATAGTCCATGATAGTCGACGATAGTTGGTGGTCAAACTAGAGAGAGAGTTTCAACTATCATTGACCATCGTGCGCCGTTGACGAAGGCGTAAAGACATTATTTACATAATATTTATCGGTGAAAAAGTGGTAACCTCCTATATTCTCACACATCATACGTGAACTTTTGTTGTGTTCAGGTTTCTTCTCTATCTTCCCCAATAAAACTAAATAGCTCGCCACGACTTATCCTCTCGGGTAGTTATAGTGTTTTAAAAAAAAACAGAATTGATCACTTAGATACACTTTAATTCACAAATTTATCTGTTTATAAGTTTCTTTAATTCTTTAACCATCTTTTTACCCTATTGCATATCTTTGCGAATGGCATAGTCTCTCCTAAAACAATCTTGATTCGGGAATTAGCTACTCTTTCAATTTGGAATATATCTTTAAATTAGACCCAAGTCCATGCCATCCAAATCCTTGTGAGAATGGTGGAGAGTGCGTCTCGGAAACTACAACCTATGTTTGTCAGTGTCCTATTCGATACACAGGTCAAAAGTGTCAAGGTTTGTACGGGCCTTTCAGCAAATATTTAATAACAAACTAGTTCTCCGATTATTCTAGAATTTTTTATTTTTCGTCCTAGAGAAATATTGCGTCGCAGATACTTATAGAATTAAATTATAGTCAGAGCTAAAAAACTGAAGTTATTGCAGTAACTACTATATTACAAAATTTATATTTGTCATGTCCATACAAAATCTCAATTCCCGAAATCTTAATGCTAAGCTGCACTTGCTATATGGTTTGCCTAGTTTTGTTACGAAATTTTGAGTATCTCTCGTTTAAGAAATGAAGAATACATCCACTAAAGAAAAATCAGTTGTGTATATCAATTAGTCCCGCCCAGCCAAATCAAAAAATAATGCTATCGAGAAACAAACATACAACAGGAAATACGAAAACAAAGACCAACTTCATAAACCGTTAGCATTTTATACGTGATATTTTTAAAAAGGTTCTTATGTTATAACAGTATTACTTAACTTTTTAGTGGGCTATACCCTCACAAACTTGTTAGTATCTCATATAGCAAAAACAAAGAGAGCAAATTACCAAAAAAAGAGAGTTCCAAACCCAAGGAAGGTTTTGCGTAAATTTGGCCAACTTTCATCCCAGTTTCCTCCATGAATACAGGTGATTTTGATGAGCTAGTTCAAAAAATCGTAAAGAGTTTGCCGTTCTCAAAACAACTTCATGTCAATTAAAAAATAAACAAACGCCCCTATTTTTCACCGTTTCAAATGTTTTGAAATCAGAGGAAGAATGCTTCCTGTAGGCTGAATCTAACTTTAAAGTTACCGGAAAATTAAAGTTAATAATTGAATTTTTTTGTAGAAGACAAGTGTGAAAACTGTGATGTTAATGCACATTGTGAAAAGGGGAAATGTGTTTGCAATCAAGGATTTGTTGGAGAGGGAACGATAGGAACTTGTAAACCAAGTACGAATAGTATTGACTGTTTCTGTGGTCCTGTATTTTGCATTTTATCATCTTGCATGAAACGTTAAGAAACAAAAGTGAAACAACGAAACGTAGTGCCAATGCAATTTAAACTAAAAGTTTATCTATCAAGATAAGACTGTTATAAGTTTACTTCTATTTTTATGTGCATATATTTGTGTTTCTATTTTTAGTTTTCTTTCATTTTATCTTTCTTCCTTTCTTCCTTTGTTTCCTTCTTTCATTCTCAATTTCTAATATTTTCTTACTGCTTCTCTATTCTGTTCTCGTATAATCCAAATACTGTATATTAAGTTACTTTACTTCGTTTTTCCCCATTTTACCATGTTCTATGTTAAATCTTATATACTTGCAGTAATTTTAGGGCTGTCTTCGTCATTGCTTTACTTTAGCCTAATTCCATTGTGCTTTATTTGGTAGTATTACCTTCTACAGAAAAACCACCTATTGGCCTGTCCCCTACACCCCCAGTGACTCCTCCGGAACCTATTGGCCTGTCCCCTACCCCCCAAGTGACTCCTCTGGAACCTATTGGCATGTCTCCTACCCCCCAAGTGACTCCTCCGGAACCTGATGGGAGAACTCCACCAAACAGATGTCAACCGAATCCGTGTCAACAAGGAGGAACTTGCATTCCGATTGGTACCACGGATTTTACATGTCAGTGTCCGCCAGCTTTTACCGGCAAGACCTGTACCGAAACAGGTGAGGAATTCCTCCTGATTAGTCTAAGTGTACAAGTATATGAGTGTTAGTGTGTAAGTATTTTGAGCAGGATCCAAGACTGGATTTTCCAGTTGCTTATTACATCAGCCTAACAAGGTCATCACTATCTAAGCTAGGTATTCGTAGCTCCCCTGTAACTGTCCCAGTGAGGAGGGAACCAGGGGAGCCGAGAGATCCCCGACATTGGGCAGAGAGTTGATAAATTTTTCCCATCTGAAATTAGACGTAAAAACAAAAGTCTGGTAAACTTAAACACTGAGCAGAAAGCCTGCTAATGTGGGAGCTTGGTAAATATCAGAACAACAAAGGACGTTCGTCAAGCTCGTTTACTCAGAAAAACGATTTCTGAGCCCTAGACGGGA
>JBAHVQ010000507.1:603207-635341 GCA_036872915.1 Nanipora kamurai
CACTCTACAGGATGAGTCATTGCCGCTTTGCATTGTGCGCACGCTCACTGCTCGCAGTTTGAGCACTCTGGCAATTGTGTGTATATATTGATTACTTATTAACCTTGTTTGTTCACTCTGTACTGGAAAGTATTTGCCTGAGGATCCCATACAGACTGGAATGATGAAGGAGCAAGGTCTGGGCATAAATTCTGAGGGCAAATACTTTTCCAGACAGACTGAACAAACAAGGTTAATAAATAATATATTAATATAATGTTAATATATTATTATAGCACCTCAGACTGCTAACCAGTCTGTATAAAAAACTTATGCACAGCTAGGCAGCAAAATCAGCATTCATGATCTTGTACATAGATTGGAAAACAAACATGGCCATATAATAAATATAACTATATATAAATATACAGTATATACTGTATATATATAACATGGAGCATGCAAATTCACTGGGTATTTCTAATTCAACATATTTGTAAATAAAAACTGATTTCCCACTCAATTTTTAAGATTCCAAAGGACATACACAGTCAATTCCATAAATACATATGGTATATATATATAGAGTACATATTCTTATGTTTCTATTTTCCTGCAATTCTAGCCATCAGCGTGCCATTTTCTGAGGCACTGAGTAAAACATGGATACAAAACTACAATTGGGAAAGGATAAATAATTGGAATCTTGGCAGATTACCTTGCTCCAATGACATAGCCAAGATTGAACTGGTAAAGGCTACTTTGTGATCAGTGCATTTGGGCTTAACTTAATTTTTTTCCAAAATCTGAAACATTTAACTGTGCCTGACACTTGTATATTTTAGACCAATGTTGCTGTGTACATGAATTCAAGCTCAACAGTAAAAGAGCTGGTGGGTTTTTGCAATTTTTTAAAACAAAATCAGCATTCTTTGTTTATAAATTGTCAATGAATAAACATACATCGAATCTATTACATTCACTGTTGCTTGGTATAACATGATTTTGAGGTCTTTCCACAGATTTTGCCAAGCAATGGTGCTCTTGTTCTTGGAAATTCTGCAAAGCTAATGTTTTCTGATGGAGGTTCATCTCGAGCATGTAAAGGTTAGTCAATACAATAACCATCTGCAGTAGTTGCCTTGTTCAAATATGTCTTTTCTTAAGTGAACAATGTAGCTCCATAATCAACTCTTTTTTGCCTGGATATATCTTTAGTCATTTTACTCAGTTGAGCCCCAGACAATTTTATACACCAAAGAGAGACCTTGCAGTCACCTGGAGCATTAGTTGCAGTTGTAAATAACATATAGACATAATTAACTTAAGGCCAAGCCACATGCCGAGATGTTAGGCATGACCCGTCAAATGACATAAGAATTATATTAACCCAGTTTTCAGGGCTCATCCCTGAGATGAGTAAAATACTCAAGTTCACCCTTACCCCTTAAAGCTGTGTGCGATATGCTCTTAATACACCATTGCCCCTAAGTGGCTACTTACCAGTATGTAATTTTTTCAATCACTGACAGTTATTGAATGTTACAGTAATTGCTTAAGAGTCACTGAGGCATAGGCAATGTTTGGTATTCAGTTAAGTCAGCACTGAATGGATTCTAGTCCAAGTGTACTACCCCACATGATCTGATTTGTAAACAAAATCCACACCACAGTGCCCTTCAGCTGCTAAAGCTTGCCAAAGATTGATGCCACCATAATTATAAAATCATTTGGTATTTGCCAGAATAACACTGTTTGGCTCAAGGCTGGATGAAGAAATTTGGCAGGGATGGGATGCCTAGCCTAATTTCAAAAAATAACAGGCCTATCTCACATACAGCCATAAAATTAGTTCTTGACAAGTAATTGTTGTTTTCAACATTAAAATCCATCAACAATCAATAAAATAAATTCACATTACCTAATTCACTCTTTCAAATCGATACAGTATCTCAGTGATATTTACTGTAGTAAAAGTTTGGCATGTTATGTTGCCAGTTTCTCTACATAATAATAGGAATAAGATAGAGAATTGATGTAAGTTATTGTTTTGGCTACTTGCAGATTTTTACAAAATAATTTGTAGGATCAATTTTTCCCTTTACTTACATGATCTGCAGGCCCTTAATTTTGCTCTGATCTGTCACTTTAGCCATTGTAAAATTACTGAAAAGCTGGTTGGGAGTTGATGGTACCAAGCTCAATTTTTCAGTTATTTAAATTTAACCAACTCTTTGAAGGAGATGTTTTGTCACTTTAGGTCATGACATCAGCTTTACTGGCTCTGGCTCTAATGATTGGTTTGATCCCAATAACTGGCAAACTGTAACTTCAACAAATGTCACTTTATATCCTCAGCAAATTCCTTGTAAAAATGACATTGTTAGATTCCCAAAGGTAATACTTAGTTTTTTTATTGACGTATCAAGCAATTTGAAGTGATGGTTGTCTGATGTGAGAAATTGTGAGCAAACTGATTTATTTTATTCATTTGATTTTTTGTATTTATTCTTTTATTGATTTATTTAAAATATGTTGGTGCTTGTATGGGGAAGGGGGAGCTCTAAGTCAGATACAGCAAGACACTGGATTGTCAAGAAAGCTGACACAGACCACTATAGGCCCTTTTACAAGTGCAATTTTATGCTGTGTTTGTCATCCTGATGTATGTATTAAACTAATGATGGATCAAGGACAAACTGATTCAAATCTTGAGCAGATGTCTTGTTGTTGAGACTGTGAGGTTAGTGCACATGGCAGAATGAAAATCACATGATATATATGGGCTCATAAGTGGGATGCTCAGTTGTTTAAGTCTAACCAGGTACTGAAAATGCTCTCCATAAAACCAAGTTATTTCAAAAACTTGTCTTACAAATTACCATTGGAAAATAATTTTAAATAAATAAATTACCCTAATTGTTTTATGCCTGTGACAATCTAGGACTTCAGTTATAAAGTCAAAGTCACCAAGAATGTTACTGTGTCCAACGTTTTCCTCAATGGAAAGGTAATTAGCAAGCTTAGTCAAATCAAAATCTGCCATTGCTACCAGTATGCAGGTTTCAAACTTTATGGAGCAGTTTTCACACTCATGTTTTCATTCTAAAACTCCTTTGTTGATCAGGAACAAGATGAAAATGCTTTCCAACAATACATTGCTTCAAATACAGGAATACAACAGATATACCTTGACAATTTAGTTTCATTCCAAATCACAGGAAAAGAATGCCAAGATCCTTCTGGATGTATGTGTGGTTACGACAAGGTAGGATCAATGTAATTACCAAAGGATTCCACAAAATTATGTCAAAATGAAATCCTTTTGTCATTAATATTAAGAAGTGGTATTGTATTTTTGTTTATTGTTCTTTAGCAAAAAGACTACATTTGTAAATTTGTAACATGTGCAAAACTGCAATGCAAACAACCCGTAAAGCCACTTGGAGGATGTTGCTCAATATGTGGTATGGTACACAGTCACCAACACTCTCTATTTGGTTGCTTTTCAGTCCAGTCCCACACCAACATCCAGATAGCCCACTGTCAATCTGGTGGCTCTCTAACACATCACCTAAAGCTCACAGGGACTCAAAATGCCAAGAATTGTTCTGACCACATTAACCAAACAATCAGTACAATTTTGATAGAAGGGTTTACCATATTAATGTCTGATTTTATGGAAAATGTTCTTTATTGGTTCAGCACCACATTGGTTGGGCATTTCACCAGGACATGAACTGGTTTGATTTTCTTGTATTAAGATGGAAGAAGTAACTTCTGAAATGTTGCATAGTCAAAACAAGTTCAAGTCTGGATGAACTACCCAACCAAACAAGCAGCATTCAATCATCAGACTGGTCTACTGCTAAGAGTTTCACATAGATAACCTCTTTTTAAATTGGGAGTGACTAGCTGAATTTATCCAAATTCTGTTCTTTCCTAAAAATTGCTCAAGTCATATTTTTTTACTTACCCAGCTGTGCCAGACCAAATTCTGACATTTTTTAACCAACCTTGGGGGTGTCACACCCTGAAGTCTGTATGCTGCAGACTACTAATCAGCCTTTATGCCTATCACAGCACCTCACTGACCATCTGACCACACCTTGCAACCTACCTACTTACAAACCTAACTGCCTCCTAGACAGCTACCATGCATACCTCCACATATCTTTGTATCTCTAGCTACCTAACTGTTCACCCACATGCTAAGCTACCTTACTGCCTACTTCAGCATAGCTAGCTATTAAACCCTACATACCTTAATAACTGTCCACCTGCCAATCTTACTATACTCCAGTAGGTTCTGTGTTGGTTAATTCACTCATCTGGCTACTCAGTATGCATAACCTCACAGTCTGCTTGTTCTCTGTTACAGGAACGTTTCTGTTGCTCCACATTTCTGGTGGATTTAACAAGACTTCTGTTGAGCACGCAATAAAGAACTACTTGAAAGAAGTAAAATAAACAATTATGAAATTTCTAACAATTCTGTTAAATAGCCAACTGTACCCGTACTCAGTTGTTACCAATCAATATTAACCTTCTTCTCTTTTGCATCTCAGTTCCCAGGAATAAGTTTCATCTCAGTAAAAACGGGAGATCAGGTTATTCAAGTCGTGCTGAGTGACATGTCAGACCCATCAGATAAAGGTGGTTATTGAACCTTTCCTTGAAGTTTAAAACGTAAATGCGCTCTTTAGCATTAAATTTGTGATGTTTTCGCTTGTTCTTAGCACCTTCACTCTGCAAAGCAAAAGAACCCCTAAACGCGGCTAAACTGATTCACATGATCGAAATTCACGGATGCTGTTTCTTTCCGTTTCGATAACCAGATAATGTGAACGCAAACAGTCAGATCCAACAAATCAGATGATTTGAACAAACCCGGAGCCATTTGATCCTCAAAATCAGATCCCGGAAAATCGATTCGATTAAACTTACATCTGGCTGACTTCCGTAAATCGAATTCACAAATCGGATTATGGGAAGTGGCATCGAGCAGCTTGATTCCGAGAAACACAGCAAGCAAATTGGATTTTGAGAACCAGCATTCAGCTAACTGGTTCCGAAAATTGGATTCGTTAAGTCTTTCATTCTATCAGTCATTTTTTAAACTAACAAAGAATTTCTTTTCTTTTTTTTCTTTTCCTGTTGGAATTAGAATCAAAAACAAGTATCGCTGCACAGTCAATTCGTGAAAAACTTCTAGCTGGTATGTTTGCAACAAGAGCTTGTTCGGTTCGCAAAAAAAATTTTCCAGACGTTTTACCTACTTTGTTTGTAGTTTGTCACGTAGTATACCGCCGTTTCATTTAATTTTTTTTCAGAAGAAAATTTGCATATCCTCAAGATAGAAATATTTACCACAGAATCTTCAAAATCATTCAGTAAGTCTTAACTCCCTCCAGAAGGTTGGTCTCACATTGACGAAAAATGGTTTTTCATTAACCAGAGTAAAATAATCTGGCTTTAGCCAGAGTAAAATAATCTGGGGTTGTGCTGTTGGCTGGAGTAAGATACTCCGGCGTTCGCCAGAGTAAAACAATCTAGTGTTGCGCCGTTGGCTAGAGTATGGTACCGCGTTTTATGTAAGATATATTCTTTCTCGTAAAAACGCCCTTATCATCGACAGAGATTATTGCATAATGTGAGTCGAACCTGTAATGTTAACAAGCATGTACTTTTAGTTTAAGAAGCTCAAAGTGTCTGAAGCGAAAATTAAGTTTGTTTTACTCGAAAGAACTCTTGAAATTATGAAAGACCATCTTCTGCACTTTTTCCGTATCACAATTCGTTGTTGAGATGCTTAGATTGGTTTGATATGTGAATAACAACTTGCGCACGTCACTACATAATGAATTATCGAGAAACTACTTATATCATTAAAACTGTCCTGTGAAATCACTAAACTTTATTTAGTGTCATGATACAAATACACCCACGTTTACACTTTGATGTCACTAGGTTGAATACCTTCAAAGATATTCCTAATTCCACAACAACTCGTTATGCAGCGAGGTGTTATTTACATATCAAACAAATCTTAAAATCTTAAGAGCAAAGTAAAATACGAAAAGAGCGTAGAAAGTGTTCCTTTATAATTTCAAGAGTTCTTTCAAATAAGACCAACTTAGTTTTCACTTCATCGACACTTCAATCAAACACGCAGAGAGCTCACTTGTTGGATATGGTATGAAGCACACTCTTCTCTGTTTTCAATCTACTGCTTGAAAAAAGACAGTGGAATATGTTATTTAACCTGATCACTCATTTGGTATTTTTGTCGCTCAGTTTACCTTGACATTTGCATAGGGTAGATTTCTCGGGCACCTATATTTGTTGTGAACATAACCCAACGCTGTATTTTCGTTTTTGTCAGTTAAGTCATTAACGGCTAGCCTAAAGATCGGCATTGGTGTCGTCGTTGTCTTTGTCGTCGTGACACTGATTTTGGTCGTCGCTTTCTACATGAAACGAAGAACGCGTCGGTAAGGGGATTAAAACTAGTTGGAGAGAAAGCACCATCACTATAAAATTACAAATTACATAATTCGACGTGTCCTAACATAATATGGTATAGTATTGATACAGTATGCAATATATACTACTCAATATATGTTATATACTACCCCAACATGTATATATATATATATATATATGTGTGTGTGTGTGTAATATATAATGCAATTTCAGTCCTTAATACCAAACAGTCAGAAGATGAAACAGCCTGATGATCGCCTGAGCGCGTGAAACTCAGAGTAGCGACAGCAAATTTCGTCTATTTCACCTTCTTATATATATATGACCCGAGGTGTGTAATATGTTAAGGATTGAAATTGCATTATATAGCATCTTACGGCACTGCATTTGACATGGTAGATTCGTTTGCGATGCACTTAAATTGGAAAAAAAATCATGCAAGCAATTTTTCCTCGTAAAAAGTTAGGAAATATGGAGATCCATATTGATACAGTTGATTTCGCCTTTTTGCCCAATAAAGTGTCTCATAGTCGTTTTGTCTTATTATCATGCGTGTTGGTATATGAGAGCGGTGACTACTAACTTGGCCCCTAATTTAGTGATTATTTTTTCAAATAAAGACGAGATGAACCAATAGTTGAACAAGTCGATATGGATCAGGTGGCGAGTATCGAGAACCCAGCTTTCGAAACTGACGGGCCCAATCCGTTGTATGAAAGTAGCGCGGACACGGTAAGTGAACAATTAAGATGTTTCTGGAAGTTCATCGTCCCCTCATCGTCCAGGTTCGTGAAGTCTTGACCAATAGACTTTCTCAAGACTACACTAGCCTGAGTAATCAACTTTCACAAACATCGAACGATAACAGGTTGAAACCGTTTACTTTATTTACTTTATGAACAATCTAAAATAGGAACTACTATTTTAATTGAAATTTCAATTGTGGTTACTAGCCTGTAGGAACGATGAAACAGTTTGCCTATTTTACAGGTGATTTATATGCCTTGAAAATTGGGTCTACGTTGAGTTGGGATTCAATATGTTACTATTGCAACATGATAAATTCCAACTGTATATTATGTTCAAGAATTTCTTTTTATTGCTTTGGGGATGTAACTGGCTGAGCCGCCATTTTATTCCTGCGCGTCTTACAACTAGTAATCACCATTGACAACGTGGCATATTTAATCCAGTTCAGCACTTTAGCTTGAAATTATTCTTAAAGTTGTTCCTTGAAGTTCTCTGAAAAAAAATTTTACGGTCCACCGCAGGACTTGTATCCATCAGTTTCTGGTGGTATGAGAATGGAATGAAATGAGGCTCTGGTATAAAAGGTACTTAGATTGAGCAGGTGGGCAATTTGTCTGCACATGCGCAGGAATCATGAGGGATGTAATAACGCCCGCAATTTCCTGGTCAGCGCAGACAAATTGCCTACCCGTTCGCAGATTGGCTGTGAAATCGAAATTGACAGTCCACATCTGGACCGAGCTCACTTTTAACTGGCCTTTGAAAAACGAGTGTGATAATTCACTCTTTAAAAAACAAGTAGATAACTGACAAAAATATGGACTTACTGGGAAATCAATAATGTAACTCTTGGCTTGCTGCATTCTTCCTTCTTACTTCGATTGTATTTGTTGATGTGTTCATTAATTTTAGGAAAAACCTGGCTTTATCAACGCCCTTTCTCCACCCGTAAATCCTGAAAATGATAACTCAACAGAGCGAGAAAATCCTCTTTATGGTTCTAGAAAACCTTCCTCCACAGAAGGAGACAAAGAGACGACTGCATGATCAGCTAAATGACCTGTATCGTTGAAATGGCGTGAGAAACGCTAAGTAAATCCACGATAAAATAATACAAAACCAGAAAATTAACAAATTAATTATTGCTAAATTATTTGGGATTTTTCTACGTTACACAAAGTAATATGATGTTATTAATGGGCGATTTTAAGGAATGTTTACTTTTATCAAAGATTCCAAATAAACCGTACACATTCTTTCTACAGAATAAGCATTAATTCAAGAAAGTTTTACCTAGTAAAGCCAAAGATCGATGGGCGACTCGAACTAAAAATACGCGTATCCTAAATCGTCTAAAAAATTATGAACCTAGAAACGCAGATAGGGTGGCGTTTTGAGTTGGGTTCGGCAACATTATTGGTCCTCGAAACTTGCTTCGGCTTGAAACAACAGGAAATAGTTTAGCTTGTCACATGAAAAGAAAGGAATGTTTATTCGTGTCGAAAAACCACTTCCTTAAGAAAAACAACCAGACACTCAAAACAAAACTACCCTTTAGCAGATGTCTTAACTCTTTCCTGTCCGAGGACTTTCCCCTTGACGAGTAAAATACTCTGGCGTTAGCCAGAGTAAAATACTAACGTCTCTATAGGTCACTGAGGACCTATACGGACAGGAAGGAGTTACTGTTTTTCATGACAAGGTTTAGCAGAAATACTGAAGATTTTCCAGTATAAAATTTCATTTTCATTTTGGTCGCCATGTTGGATGTCAAATCATTTCAAATAAAATGGCCACCAAAACCACAATGTGTTTTTGACTCACTAAACCATCATCATTCCGGACTAAACTTGAACTACATTAAAAAGTCTCGTTTCCTGTTTCTTGTGGTAAGAAGGCACATTCTCTTTATAAAGGATATATTTACATTAAATAAAGAAATATTTTATCGTGGCGCGACCAGCTACAATTTGACCTATTTTTTAAAGCCAAAGTAATTTTGAAACCTCACATCAAACGCCACCCTGCATGCGTCTAAAAGTTAAAATACTTTTAGGGACATATTAATACTTTACTACTTTTTCGGGACAAAATTAACTTATCTAGTCAAGGTTATTCAGTTAAGAACCCACTGAACAACTCGTTCTGCGTGTTGGACTTCGGCAGCAAAACACCCAAAACCACTGAATCTCTCGCCGCTGCGCCTCTCGTGATTCATTTGCTTTCTCGTGTTCTGTTTTCTCTTTTTTGTTTTGGTTAGACACTCGAACTGTTTGTTGAAATAGTTTATCAAATACTCTAGCGAGTATCTGCGGATAACACTCTCATGTCTGTCATATGTTCTCAAACGAACGAATATATTAAGAAAATTGAGGTAAAAGTTGGCTAAATTTATGGGAACGTTTGACCGGGATATCAAAACATGTCTCGATTACGATTTTCCTTTGCGCTGTCTTCGTGAATTATAAACGGTTTGAGAATAGAATTTAAACAGGAAAGCAAAAAAACAGCCAATAATTACTGTGGTATTTATCGAATTATGTAATACTAGAAAATATTTCAATATTCAGCATACATATTGTACACTTTTCAGAATTATTTATCTACATGTACAAATGAACGCCCTTCAGTAATGTTCACCACCGCCTTTGGGAAATCATCCCATCGCTACTTATTCTGTTTAATTTCATCCAGGCAATGAAGGCTGGTGCGTGTCATTGTCCTTTACAAACAAATTATTTGACAAAACAACGAGCTTGCGTAGTGGTAAACTTAGGACTAGCTTTGAAAAACGTATTTATCAGGATGATATGTTGTACTGGAAACCTCTCAGATTAACTGCTGCAAACTCAGATGGATCAGAATTATAAAAGGAGCGAGCTTATAAAATAAAATATACGAAAACGACCACAGATACAATAAACATCTAGTTAAAAATATCAATTACCGACTAGTGTCCGATCACGCATTGTTTTTAGCGACAATTCCGTGTTCGCATTATTTACTAGGACAATTGAAGATGAAAAACTTCAGCAAGAGTTGTTGCATAGAAGAAATAACCAACACTCGAGTGAGTAATTTCTTGAAAGAACAACACGTATTACAAGCACGAGTGCTTTCTTGGTATTTTTAAATTGATATTTATTCGATCAGTGTTCCTTCTGGTATATTTCATTTTTTCAAACCGCATTCCTTCGTTACTCTGATTCTTCTAAGTTACTAACAGTTCTTCGGAGAACTTTCCAGTACTGCCGACCACATGGTAAATACGTCTTCCAACGCGATTTACAAAATATTTACACAAATGTCTGGGCAAGGAAAGTCACTCATTGTTTAACTTGGATTTTAAAATTCATCGAGGATTACCGGTAAAATTGCGTATATTCTTAACGCGCCGCTAACCCCATTTTTGATATCCTTACCCCCGAAAGTGTTTGATGAATAGTGGAAACTTTTCTGAATTAAAAGGTAACCCTTCATCAGGGGCTGTGCCTTGAAACGTAATTTACGATAAAAAGTCATTTTTACTGATGTTTTATACATATATGTATAAAATCAGGTGTGAGATAGGGCGCGCGTTCCAGCATGTGTAGTTGGTCATTGGTCAGTTTTTTCAAACAAGAGACAACCAATGCCTGTCTGTATCTCAAAGCATAGTGACACGAGATATGGTCTGGAAACTCTGCGAAAGTCTTTGTTCTATCTTTTTGTTCTTCTTTATGCAAACTTGTGCGTGGTGAGAACAATGTATTTTTTAAATAATGAAGCAATCATCCAATAACAGCGTTCGGGCTCAATCACTCAACCGTGCTGATTAAATATTGATAAACGTAACACACAAGACTGGCGCACGGTGAGGACTGTACCGAGATAAAATCGAAGCTCATTATAAGCGCTTTGAAATTTGCCGAATTTCCAGACCTTATCTCAACTGAGCACGCTCAAAGGGATCGGGGTTTTCTATGACCAGTGCACGAAGTTCTTCAAATACAAGAAGGATTTTTATGAGAAAATAAAAAATTGAGGTTAAGGGCAAGTTTGGTTAAGGCCTAACGCGGGGTTCGACGGGATGAATTGGAAGGTCCAGGTATTAAAGTGGGCCGTACCGTATTAATTCCAGTTTTTGCTGGCACAACGCACCAAGGCACGACTTAAAAGCTGGACTCAGAGTTACAGCTAGGATAAGGCTAGAATGAAGTTAGAGTAAGTGTCAATGAGGTAAGGTATTCAGCCATGTCAAGATTTACAACTTCGGGTTTCCCATCCAGCCACGACCCCGATGGAGGATTACAAGGTTACAAAAATGAACCTACTTTAAGCTTTCACAGGAAAGAATTCATCAAGGTTTCACTAACCACAATAACCATATCGAGCTAGACGGAGACGTTTTCGATTGCTCACTTGAGAAAACGATAATGCAGGACAACCTCTCCACTGCTTTTCCAGATGTAGTACTTGACTGTTCTAAGATCCATGCTCGGCTCCAAAAGCTAGCAAACGGATAAAATTGCACCAAGGTTAAACCATCAGGCCAGATAGTGGACTTACTCTCTAAATTCTAACGATTGAAATTGCAATCCATTTGTCCATAATCCCACTCTTCCCGGTTTAGTATTAAGTGCTGTTTACACCGATTAAATTTAACGCTTTTCTTCCGGGCAGTCATTATCCTTTCTGGGGTGCTGGTGGCACAGTGGTAGTGCAAGTGTCTCTCACCTCTGTGACTAAGGTTCGATTCCGGCTACGCGCAGTTTTCTGATTAAAGTTACCTTGGTCACATGTGAAAAGAGTGTTGTCCAGTTTGACTCTACCAAACATCGCAGGTTTTCTCCGGGTACTCCGGTTTCCTCCTGTAGCAACACTGGACCCATGAGGGATGGCCCTTACTGGACCTCTAGGGAGAACAGCGTAGTTTAGCTGATAGGGTTATCCAGTATAAATAAAGAACTTTATCCTTATCCTTATCCTTATCTGTGTTCGAAACTTTCAGGTAGTCGTTGTTTTCGAGGGGACCGCTGCTTTCGAAAATTAACACAGGTCTCGGTAATTTTACCGATACTTTCGGGGCCCCGCTACTTTGGGAAATCTAAGGTATATGTTATATTCAAAGACTGAGGGTGCTCTGTTCATTCAAAAGATTGAAAATTTTATGATTGAAATTAATTTTTTTTTCAGTCTTAATGCATTCATTTTTGGCGGGAAAGACAGCTTTTACTCCAAAATCAACCAAAATTTACATCTTTCTGGATTTATATCTTAAATTTTCACTTTGGTAAAATATCGATTACTAATCTTAAATGTTTGGTCCGGTAGACTGAAATCTCAATCGTTAGAATGAAGAGAGTGACAACTTGTTGAGGTAAAAAATGCATGGTTAGATGTATGTATATTTTTACCTGGTCATTGCAGTAAATTTCGATCTTTGAATGCGCCAAGGAAGAAGTCTCTTCTGTTTCGTGAGTACTGGGTTCTCGTTCGTTTCCGGATGTTGAGTTTGTAGTTGAGGGCTCACCTCCAAGGTTTTTATTTATGTGTTTCTCGTAAAGGTGCTCAATAACTTTACTAATGTGGATCATGTCGCTGGCACACAAACGATTATCTCTAAGCAAAGAAAAAGAGTATTCGATTGGTTGATATAACAAGCCATGCGAGTGTATCAATAGGATGATCCTAAACGCAGTCACATAATGACAATGGTGAAAAGAATGATGATACATCGCATCGATGACAAAGATGCTAATTTTCAATGGTCTTGAAAGCGATGATGGTGACAATGATGGCTACGATAATGAATGATGATGATGACAAGGTTAATGACGATGTTGACGAAAGTGATAACGATAATAATGATTATGATGACAACGGTAATATCGATAACGATGATTATATTGATCACGATGATTATATTGGTAACGATGATTATTATATTAAAGTAAATGGTTTGAACCTGGGAGAATCATGACATGTTTGTGGAAGTTGATCGTTCAGGTCAGTCTTGAGAAAGACTGTTGGTAGAAGTGGCTGACGTTTCGACAGCCTTAGCGGCTTTCATCTTCAGAGTCAAAAGGAGAGTAAGTATCAGGTTCGCCTGTATTTGTACATGATGATTTAGATAATTATATTGGTAACGATGATTATTATATTGATAACGATGATGATTATATTGGTAACGATGATGATTATATTGGTAACGATGATGATTATATTGGTAACGATGATGATTATATTGATAACGATGATGATTATATCGGTAACGATGATGATTATATTGGTAAGGATGATGATTATATCGGTAAGGATGATGATTAGATTGGTAACGATGATTATTATATTGATAACGATGATTATATTGGTAACGATGATGATTATATCGGTAATAATGATGATTATATTGGTAACGATGATGATTATATCGGTAATAATGATGATTATATTGGTAAGGATGATGATTATATTGGTAAGGATGATGATTATATTGGTAAGGATGATGATTATATTGATAACGATGATGATTATATTGGTAAGGATGATGATTATATTGGTAAGGATGATGATTATATTGGTAAGGATGATGATTATATTGATAACGATGATGATTATATTGGTAACGATGATGATTATATCGGTAACGATGATGATTATATCGGTAAGGATGATGATTATATCGGTAACAATGATGATTATATTGGTAACGATGATTATTATATTGATAACGATGATGATTATATTGGTAACGATGATGATTATATCGGTAACGATGATGATTATATCGGTAACGATGATTATTATATTGATAACGATGAAGATGATATTGATTATGATATTGACAATAACAGTGATTAATTTCACAACAAGTAAACGTTCGACAAGCTCGTAATCCCAGAAGAACGATTTCTGAGCCCTAGACAGGAGTAGATTACGAGCTTGACGAACGTTCGCTTCTCGCGATATATACTAAGCTCCCAGATGAACAAGACTAGTGTTCAGCATTTAGTAATAAATTTGATAATGGGCATAAAATGAGCGGCCGAACTGTATGATATTTACAAGGTGAACCGTAGTGTAAATCCCGTTTAGTTCGAATACGGACGTGATCTTTCTTGAAATACGTATTGATCCATATATCCATACATAACCATGTTTACCGGCTAGGTTGGTGATATCGGCTATTTCGGAAAAAAAATCGAAGATAAAATTTATGTAACTCAGGACGTTGCTGTATCCGATTTACAGCAAACAAATTAGACAGCCATTTCTATCGTGTTTTCCTCGTGAAATGTTAATGGTAACGGGAATAATCTAAATTTGCCTCGAGTAAGAACTGAAATAGCCAAGAAATCTCTATTTTTCAATGGTGCACGAGAATTTAACCTTTTACCAACGAAACTGAAGTCAGAACAATCTCTTGATAAGTTTAGATTAAAGCTAAGAAGACATTTTTCACAATTTTAACTTTTTTATCCTTGTATATTTACTTTTATTTTTAATTTTTTATTAGTACAAATTAATTGTAAAATGTGAGTTTATTTTCCAGGACACCCATTGATACCAGCTCTGCTGACGGGCTTTGTATCCTGGTAAACTATTAGTAAATAATAATAATAATAATGAGTACTTTAACGATAATGATGACGTTAATATCGATATTGGTACTATCCGTAGCTTTAAGGATGACAAAGTTGACCATCACAAGAACAATGATGTTGATGGTAACTGTTCCGCCAGGAATTAAGATCACCGTTAAGAACTCTCGCAAATCGTATAATACGTTTAATTTATTCGACCTAAAATTAAGATTATATACATTGGTATTAGAAATTAATAGGTAAATTAAATGAAGTATAAGTTTTAACTGTGTGCGTTTACATTCTTAATAATAAATCGTAAATGCTACTTAGTATAAGTGGAACCAAACAATACTGAACTTACTTCTGTGGCCAGATTCTTAAAGTCTCCTTAAATGTTACTTATAACAAGTATTTCATTAAACAGTGAGTGTTCCAGACATTCAGATACAGATCGGGATAGCTGCGTAAACCTCTAACAGTGACTGTCCTTTTTTCACTAACTAAACACATGGCCGAAGTATCATATGCGAATAGAATTACAAATGTGACATATTTAGTTGCATTATTTAATTGGTTATAAGCACATAAAGTTCGTAAACGTCAACAGTAATAAACAACATGATGAACATAACGGTGACGTTCCTCGGGATGATGGTCAAAAAATTATCTTAATGATGATAAGGATTGATGATGATGACGATAATATCATGATATCATAATATAATGATAATATAATATATAAATAATAATATAATATATAAATGATAATATAATATATAATAATTAATAATAATATATATAATATATAATATAATAATATAATATAACGATAATATCATGACTATGATGATCACGTAATCACGACGGCCACATTCTAACATCTAAGAACATTCTTGCGTAAGTATCAAAAAGAGTCACAAAAAACAAAACCAAAAAACACAATACAAAAAACCATTTCTGATATCCTTTATTCATTTACCTTTTCGTTGATTTCAAGCCGGAAGAATAGGGAAGCAGGAAGAATGCCAATTTATGCGATGACGGTGTTATTTTCTAAAAAAGGGTTGGTGAGGAAATAGCTTCAAAACATGAGTACAAACGTCAAGTTAGATCGAACAGGGCGCAATTTTAAGCTTTGTTAACCGTCCGTCGGTCTATTCGTCCATCCATCTGTTCATTCGTTCATCGATTCATCCGTTCCTTTGTTCGTCTATCCATCTGTTCGTTCGTTCGTCTATCCATCCGTTCCTTTGTTCGTCCGCCAATCTATTGGTTTGTTCGTCCGTCCATCTGTTGGTTTGTTCGTCCGTCCATCTGTTGGTTTGTTCGTCCGTTCATCTGTTCGTTTGTTTGTCTGTCCGTTTGTTCGTCCATCTGCTTGTTCGTTTGTTCGTTCATTCTTTCTCTCCCGCGGATCTGTCACTGACCTTGACGACAACATCAAAGACCCACGACGGAATGATTTCGGACAACAAGCACCTTTCCGTTTCACCCGATGCGTCCAAGGCGAGGAATCGAAGCAAAGTTCTCCCAGTACCACTGCTCTCACTTATAATGACAGGAGTGTGGATGGGAATACTGAAGCAGCCGTTTCCCGGAATAACACGCTGGTCAGCAAAAACAAAAGGTTACATACAAACATACATACATTTATTATCCACTCCCTAAAAAAGGCTTTTCAGGGACAAGAACGTTACATAAATAAGCTTAGTTCATCACACAAAAAAAAAGAAATTGTATGCTAAGGTCAATTTAACAAAAATCAACTCGACAAAATCTCGTAACAGGTTGTTCCTTAACTGATGCTTAAAAAGATTTATCGATTTGCAAGTGTTCTAAGGAGTTCCAGATATTGACTGTTCTGTAATAGACGTTTCGCTGTACGCCAGCAGTTTTACAAAGAGGAATATGTCAATTCTACGAATTTCTTGTTGCGCGTTTAGTAAAATCAATGCGCTTAACGAATTGCGATGAAAGACATTCGTTAAACGCACTGATGTTAGTAAGCCTTGGTCAAGCGGCGCATGAGTTTCAAGAAATCATTTTCTCTCTTAAGGTTGATCACCATCCAGGCAAAGTTGATCGCGCGGTCAAAATCGCTTTGATCAAAATCAGCGTTAATTTCGTTCGTCTGGCAGTCAAGCAAACTCCGACTCTGGTAGACTTTCGCGCGCCCAAACGTCATCACAAAATTATGATGCAATTTGCTTAAGGCGAATTTCGATCAAGTCGATTTTGATCGCGCGAACAAATTCGTCTGGATGAAAATCGACTTTTAGCTATCATCAACTATCATCAACTATCATCAACTATCTTCAGTGCATGGTCAAACGCAAAAACTATCATCGACCGTCATGGCAAATTTGAACACGGTCAAAGCGAATGATAGTCCGTGATAGTCCGTCATAGTCTGTCATAGTCCGTGATAGTCTCCGATAGTCCCCGATAGTCCCTGATAGTGCACGAAAGTTGGTGGTCAAACTGGAGAGGGAGTTTTAACCGTCATCGACTATCATGGAATATTATGCGCCGTTTGAGCAGGGCTAAATAGAATCCCAGCACTAAATTGCGCTGGGAAAGAGCCGGAGATATTTCTCGATCGAAAAGAGACAGAACCGATGTAATTTGAGGGTGCAATGAATAACAGAACACATTCTAAATTACGAATTGGCAAGGAGTACAAAAGTCAAGGAGAAAACAAGAAGAGCTAAATTTAAAGAAGGACGACGGAATAAAAGAAAGGTATGGAAAGTCTGAATGAAGGAGTAAATTAATGAATAAACGAACAAATGAACAAATGAAAAAGACTGGCTATTGCCATTGTAGCCACTTACAGTTGTCTCTACGTTGATGTCGACATCACTGGCACTTGCATCTGTCTCGCTGACTGAACAAAAAGAAACAAAGGGATATGACCACCCCGCCTCTATCTTCGCTCCTAAACTATTGATAACCGTCATGTACTCCAGGTGATCTGGAAACAGGAAAGTGGACTGGGCCTAGTAGCCAAATAGAAATTCATTTTCAATTTTAAATTAGTTAATATCTCACGAACTATACTAGATTTTTTTCTTAAATTTGTAATGGAAATACCTTTCTCTTTCCTGAGGACTGACACAAAGTTTCAAGCAGTTTCATTAAATACATAGAACGTTACAATTGATTAAAGATATGAAACTGGATTTCTATTTTGCTGCTAGTCCCAGGCCTTTTGGTCGTGGTCAGATCACCTGGCTGTTTTGGTCCGAAAACTCGGCTATTAAACAACGCTCGCGTTTCGATTATCATTAAACAACGAAATCTGATTTTTCAATGAAAAACAAATGCTCTTTGCAATTGAAACATGAGGGATAGCTAGCTAGACAGCTGGTATTCTGCTTGAAATCAATATTATTGCTTAAATAAACATCAATTACGTGATGACGGATAGTCTCGTGATGAATATAAGAGCCCAGAACAAAACATGGTGGAAAGGCATCTCTGAAGATGTTGCAAGTATGGCAACAGGACGTCAGAATTTAGTAAATATTGCATATATCCTTGCTGTTTAAATCATACATTTCCTCCGTGTTTTATGCTGGGCTCTCATGTTAAACACGAAATTGCGTTTCCCGCCTGGTGAATCTATTGCTGATATGACCGATAGTAGTGTTCTCAAATGATCTGCAGAGTACCTGAGAGGTACGAAACTAGGAACTTGGCCACCTGAAAATGCATACAAGATGAGTGTGTTTTACTTTACCGTCGGTCGTAGGTAGGAAAACAAGAAGAATTTGTTTTCATACAAACACTACAGAAACGCCAACATTTCTTATCCGGAAGGGGAAGAAACGCATGCCAGGATGTTAAAGCTGCTAACAATCACCTAAAAATAAAGTGCTGCGTGGGTAGTGTCGTACGACAGGTAAAAAGCTAAGAGACAGAGAACTGTCAAAACATAAATAGAAAATACCTTGCAGTGTCTTGAGCAAAGGCCCTTCTTCGAGGGAAAGGACTTTTTCCTAACCTTTTTGGTTTACCTACTTTCTGACGGTTTTCTAAGCCCAGAGAAGACCACTCTGGACAGGAAAGAATTACAACTACTCATATAAACACAGTCAATTTGATTTGGCTGAATGTCAAATGAGAGTATTTGCACTCCAGATGTTACCTGGAAGTTTGCGTGATGAGGAGGTGGGGATTTACGTGGGGGTGAGTACGAGGTCACTCTTTTCACCTTTCTTCAAATGAATTACTCAGTCTTTTGACACATCCGAACAGAACGATTTTTTCGCACGATTGCAAGCAATTTTCTCGACAAAGCCTCCAGCACCTCCCACGTATAGTATGTACCATAAATTATTAAAATACTGCGAAAAAGGATCAGATGACCATAAAAATCAGTTTTTAGTGCACTCGTATAAGGGAACATTAGAAGCAGCCATTTTTGAAAAGGCGCGGAAAGTTAAATGGTTGGTAGACTGCCGAATATATGTAGGAAACTCTGACGTTTCGAGCAAAGGCCCTTCTTCAGAGAGTGAAACGTTTCACTGTCTGAAGAAAGATCTTTGCTCGAAACGTCGAAAGTCTCCAACATATATTCGGTAGTCTACCAACCGTTCAACTTTGTACGCTGTTTTATATACTGGCTACGCGCAATCCTACATTTTAACATTGTTTTTGAAAAGGGTCATTTGAAATATCACCCTTCTCCTGTGGCGAATTGAATTCGGCCATTAAGAGCTGTGAACGTGCGAGGTTTGAAGACGTGTTGAATTAAATTCGGAAGAGGGATTAACACAACAGACCTTCCGTAATCATAAGGTAATGATACCTGGTCGACAGCTTAGGGAAGCTTGATTGCCTTCTCTTCGTCAACCCTCAGCCCAATTGCTCATATCCGATGTTAAATCTGTTTAAACTCACAGCATTAGTAGCAATATTAAGACTGACACGATTATATTTATAAAATTTAAGAGTGTAAAGGTATTTTGTACAGGGAAATCGCTTAAATCTACGCCTACGAAAACCCCAATTATCTCATTGCATTAACGTCAAACGTGATTAATCTAGGCCAGCCGTTAATGTTCATACAGCTGCGTACCGAATCTGCCTGTTCTCGCATCATCCCAGTAAAATCCCAGGGAGGTTTGAGGACCATATTAGAATCGGGATCCGTTGTGAAAAATGCAACTTCACGGCCTCTCGGCGAGCTTTCACTCGATTTCTTGCACTCAAAATTTCCCTTAGCTTATGCAAATACTGTAAATAGTAATATCAATCTTAGTTCAAATCAAGCAGCTCTGCATAAACATCCTTAGCAAGCCAATTATGTTAGCGAGTCACAGATAAAATTCGTCTCACTAAAAATAGCATGGTGAATAAAAGTGCTGGCTCGTATTCTTTATTCCACTAGATATTATTTTAGTCAGTGACATTTATCCATTCCCAAGCTTATATGTAGGAGCGAGCACGGGCAGATAAAAACATTGGCTTGTATTCCAAATCCCTCGGGTTTTCTTCACATTAACTTTTGCGTATTACAACTTCCTTGGGACCTCTGTCGGGTCGTCCTTGCTTAACTGATCGACGTTTAAAATAGCAAATGACTTTCCATCGTTTACATCTCATTACTTAGTTTGTTATTGAATTTTGCATTTGACAAAAATTTGACTTTTTTCCCCTACAAAAACACCTAGTTTTTATATCATTTTACGTTTCATTCCGCCAATGGTGCCAATGTTGCTCAAAACGTCAGTATTACAGTCCTCTATATGCGTGTCAGTTCCCTGGCTCTCTGAGCTTGTACACGTTGTTCAATATTGCCTACGCAAAACTCTACTTTCATATCATTGTTGTGATATTCAACTTTCATCCTTAACAATGTACCAAACTAGGAATTCACCGTTCACAATGCAGGCATACAAATCACTCTTTTTGTTCCGCAGCTAGTCGGCGTGAATTTGGCTTAACAAAGCAAAAATAATCGCTTGCCGATCCTATAGCAGAAGTACCGATTTCCTGTTGGTTACCACCTGCCTGGGTTGATGGTCGGATCATCACCTGATCTAATAACAGAATCTGATCATTGGAAAACTGCATCTAACGCCGGGATTCCCAACCTTTTTGTTACTAGTACACTTTTGCCTCCTTAGATTCGCTACTTATTCTCAGGATCTCTCGGGACGCCCACAGTCCAAATCTGACCTTCTCAGGTTAGGCCACTGAGCAGGTATCAGTGTCCTAACCAGCGTACCATTCAGTACACTGGTAAGGACATCCTGCCCACAAAAATCTTGGAAATTTGAACTACTGCTATTGTAATAGAATTTTCGGCTTATTTTTTATAGATGAGGCTTCGGTAGTTTAGTACTCCCGTCCCGTCATTTCTTGCGCATCCCTTGAAAACCCCGTATCGTGCCCCAGGAGGTAAGCGTACCCCGGGTTGGGAATCCCTCCTCTACCGGATAATTCCGGATAAAAACAAAACAGATCCCGCATTAACTATAAAACAGACCGTTGGTCTACTGCCAGCATATTCCATAAGGCAACTTGAAAAAATCGGTGAAAAGTATTTGGTGGTACAAGACCACTACCATTTCTTTGTTAATTCGGTATTTTTTTTTGGTTTTTTTTGGTTTCCGTCCGAATTATCTTTTACTACATCCGCTCGAAACGAAATCAGGTAGTGAACAGATTTCCGCTTTTGCGAATAAGCCTCAAGTGGATTGGCAAGTGTATTAAAGGAGAATTTATAATAGATAACGAGGAAACGGGGGATGCTATTCCGTCTTCTCCATGCATTTCATGGAGCTTAACTGTAAGCATTTCCCACTGTAATTTATCATCGCAATGAGTAAGCGCGTTTAAGACGAATGGAAAATGCTTTCGCATCCTGTCACGTCTGGAAATACTTTAGGTTCAGGAAGTTTAGTGAGAGAAAAATACGACGTAAATTATTTACAATTGAAGGAAGACAGCTACGGAGGATCGAAAGGAAGTACTTTCCGCAGTCTGAAACAAATAACTCTGCTTACTATTCCAACATATATACTGTTTATTTAGTAAACCTAAAGCTCTGTCACTACACAGCGTTGTTTACGCCGGTCTCGACCTTCGTAGGATGTGCTTCTCCCCTCCAGAAAGAACGAAAGCACTGGCTACTCGAAGGTGATCCCTATGTTTTCACGCAGGAGTTTTTCGTAAGTGCAATATCCAAGTTAACGATCGTTCAAAACGTCGCGAAAGACGCTTAGGGTACATTTACACACCACGATTAGTCGGGCCGGTTTCTGGTTTAGGTGCATGGTAACTAACGAAAAAGCAGGCTAACTTGAGCCTGAGAAGTGTTTCATGACTGTTTCTAACTCAACATGCAACGAAGCCAGAAATTGGCCCGATTAAACCCAGCTTTAAACGAGCTATAGTGGAGTTAGAGTGATGGCTTTACTTGATTCTCGGCGGTATCAATCTTAGTACAAACAACGGGTTTCTATGATGAAACGGCCAACACAACTACATACAACGGTGTCAGATTTCAAGTGTGAATTTTATAATGTAACCTCCAGTGGCTGATATCCACTTTGTCGTTTCTCAAGCTTTCTATTCTTTCAATGCAAATTTTGCCATTCGAAACAAAGATAGTGAACAGTTTAAAGGTGGTGAAACACATCACAATTGTGAACTATAATTTTTAACGCAACTTCTTGTCGGAACAAAAATTCAATGGAAATTGTTCACAAATGGCACCTTACACCTATGTGTTGAGTAACATTCGTTGCCTTAAAAATCGTGGTCCTGTCGAAGATAACCTTAAATATGAAGAGTCTCAAGGTTGTAGTAACCTCGACATGGTAGCTTTACCCACAGTCACTGTGGCTGAGCGTTAAACCTTCTTAAGTCAATGTCAACTATTAGTACATCAAAATCTTAACTAAGATTAATGTTAACTCATTGATTAGTCGTGCTTTCAAAACTTATTTTAGTTGTAACGTTCTGTGTCTGCAGTTGAACTGTTTGAAACTTTGTGTCAGTATTCAATAAAGGAAAAAGCATTTCCAGTACGAATTTAAGAATAGAATCTGGCATAGTTCAGAAGATATTAAATTGTTTAAAATCGGAAATGGATTTCCCAATCCGCTTTCGTGTTTCTACAACACTAGGGGAATAAGATCCAATATCGTCCGAAAGTTAGTGAAGGGGCTAGGACTGGTCCAATTTTTTAATCATTTTTACTTAAACGATAATTTTCACAAGACAGCACAAGGTCAAGCGATGATGTCTTGACCATTAACCTGTCGTCATCCCCAGCTCTTTCAAATGGTCGGAGGAAAAAGCGTACCTACACCAGTTCTGAACCACCAAACTGTCATGTAGCATGATTCCTCCACCGTGGATGTTTGAGAATATCGAACAGAAGTTTTTCCTGTTTGCATTGCGTCAGTGAACGTACACGTTCAATCGATTTTTCTCGATATTCGTTTTCAATTTTTTTTTGGCAAGGTCTTGTTTTCATGCTCCAACACATATTTATCGTTTCAACGGACCATTAAGTTTAATAACTTGGCAAAACAAGGAAACTATTGCGGAAAATTCAAGACTTTCGATCGCCTGACAGCTGGGCTTACTTACGCAGTAAGTGAGAAATCACTTGTTGACAAGTATAAACGGTATTTCGCCGAAAGTGTTACAACGTTTCGCCAGATCTTCAGTTCGCAACTCGCTTTAAGGTCAGTTATCTTCATCACCGTCCCATACTAAAGCTACAATGCCATCGGATGCCATAATACATGAGCAGGCATACAAAGGGATGGAAAAGATCTTCGATTCCATAGCTAATTATTTTGCTAAATTAACGTTGAAAGTTTACAGAAGTTGTTTATTTTTTTGTATGTTCAAGGAATATTAGGCATATATATCCAATAACACGGAACTGAAACTATCCAGGTGATCTCGAAACGCAAAAGTGGACTAGGACCAGCTGTCAAATAGAAATCCACCTCCAATTTTAAATTAGTTAATATCTCATAAGCTATACCAGATTCTGTTCTTAAATTCGTAATGGAAACACCTTTCCTTTTACTGAATGCTGATACAAAGTTTCAAACAGTTTAACAAAAGATACAGAACGTTAAAACGGATTAAAAATATGAAACTGGATTTCTAATTTGCTGCTAGTCAGGGCATTTATGACGTAATAACTTCATCAGATAAGTTGTATCTGATTTAGGTATTTTCCAACAGCATGACATAGGCATAACGTCATTCATGCATCAACTCTGACGTAACAAAAAGGTATGACAGAGTATTGCATTTCGAAGAGCGGATACGTTGATTGCAGAGATTGATCAAGCAATTCAAACGATATGGTCACCATGCGATTCACATTCAACAGCACCTGAACAGAATCTTTACACACGCAAAAATCTCACAAGTTGTTGAAGTTTAGTTGGCTAAACACTGTTGCAACAACATAATTATCATGAACAAACAACGCATTTTTACCCGTATAGTTGAAGTACCGCTATCACGACCTCAACGACCTCAGATTCCCAGGGTCGCGGGGTCGATTCACAGCAGGAGGCCCTAGTTATGCAATTTTCCGCAACTGGTCCCGGTTGGGTGTCAAAGTCTACCATCTTAACACTCGAAAATTTCCTTCACTACATATTAATATCATTCCATGTTACTGAGTGTCAATGCCAAATATTCCCTACATTATTAACTATCAGTTTGCTTCTGCAACACAAGCATGATCATGTAAGTTCCACTCTGCTTCCATAGGTCGTGTGTTTAAGAGCATTTGCCGCCTGACCTGCTGAATTTTTAGAATTCGGGCAACGAACACTTTTCGCACGGGGTTTGCATATGTGGATACAGTCTTCATACTCTGAGCTAGCGAGAAAACTTGATATCTTTAAAAAAACGGAACTTAAAT
This sequence comes from Nanipora kamurai, assembly GCA_036872915.1. NCBI lineage: Eukaryota > Metazoa > Cnidaria > Anthozoa > Scleralcyonacea > Helioporidae > Nanipora > Nanipora kamurai. The sequence goes on from JBAHVQ010000507.1 coordinate 627,907, forward strand.
CAATCAAAGTTGATTGATTCAGCAATAAAACGTAATTGGTATTTGTATTTGAGATTGAAGTTTGATACTATTAAAGTCGTACGAAATTTTGCTCAGCAAACTGTGGAACGTCGTGGACTCAGAAAAACTCTGAGCTCCGGACGGGACTCGAACCGCAAACTTTTGAATGCTATCCAGACGCCCCAACGAGTCCCGCCTGGAGCTCAGAGCTTTTCTAAGTCCATGGCGTTCCACAGTTTGATCTGCAAAATTCCCTACGACTTTAAAATGTAATTGGTCAACTCGTTCAACGGACTGATTTTGAGAATAATCAAATCTCGAAATAGTTGCTAACAAACATGCTTGGGCAAATTAACGCATAAGAGGTTTAAGTTCATTGTGAAATACCTTCAGGCGTTTCAAGCAATTCGATCTGTGATGTCGATTTCACACAAACCTACCAAGGTCATGGATCCTACATCAGATGACGATGTCTATCATCGTGATTTTTTTGAAATATGGCATGTATATTTTATGTACAAAATAGTACATTGTAGAAAATCAGGTTAAATCCTTACTGATTGAATTAAATTTTTAAAATATTCAGTTTCTAGATTTCGCTACGGAAACAGATATAGCTGAAAGTCTGAAGTGCCTTTACTAAGCTGGATCCAGATAGCAGACTACAGGATAAAATCTGACGACCAGCGAACGGTAATCAAGTTCGTTCTCTCAGAAAAACGATTTCTGAGCCTCAGACGGGAATCGAACCCGCAACCTTCTGATGACCAGTGAGATGCTCTAACTATTGAGCTACCAACACCCAGATGATGAGCTGAGCTAAGTTCCAGGTTCGTCCAAACGTATATGCAACCTAAGCAGAAGCCACGATATGCGGTTTCTATTCCTGTCTAGGGCTCAGAAATCGTTTTTCTGAGATCATGAGCCAGACGAACGTTCGGCGGTCGTCTGATGTACTTCAAGCTCCTACACGAACAACTTTTGTTTTCAGCTTTCAAGGATAAAATCTATGGATTAAGAGTCCAACTTCTTAACAACTCCATATCCAAAGATTCTTCCATCTACTCTTAGCTCTCAGCAATGACCTACTATCGAGTTGCTGTTCACGGGCACGTCCGCATTTGCGTCTTGCAAGCTCAAATACTACCTCTTCGAATGCCAGTCTAATTTCTCCCTTTATCTTCCAGTGCGCCCATTATTCATCAAGCCAGTGTACAGTTACCTATCTAAAAAGTAAATGTTTGCCGCACTGCCTAAAATTCAGTTTTTGACGATAAAAAGCGATTGCCGTTTAGGTTTTGGACACAAACTTAATGTTCACCTGACCAAAAAAAAAACAAAACCAAGTTCAACTTTTTTTCTCCTTTATGAGTCAACAAAAAGCACTGTGAGCTCTTCGTCGAAATCATTACGCTGAGACACTTCCGATTACAAAAGTCAAGGTTAAATTACAGGTAATGCTTGCGGGGTAAAATATCAAGACGGGGTGCACAATTCTTTATGGAAACAGAACCATGGCCACTTAGAGGCAAATTACGCTTTAATACAACTTAATAGCATTACTCATGATGACTAAGAACTAGCCGAATGTTGAGCCTCAGTCGAAAATGTTAACCCTATTCGCAGTTATCGTTGCTTTGTTTTGCACTTTTTTAAAACATGAAACCATGCAAAAAATAAGCATGCTTTTTCAGTAATTCAGCCAACTAAAACTGGAAGGTGGTATACCAAAACTACAACAAATACAAGATAAATTAGCATTCGATAAACATTTGGCAATCGTATCTATGATTTTTGTTTGGATTCTGTGCGTCACTAGGTTTGTTAATGCCTAGGGGTGATGGATCAACGCCAGGAATTATACAACAAAAAAAGAAATATGGTTCACGTATCGAGACTGTGGGCGAAACTAGTTATCGTAGGCGGGGAAGTTAAATCAAGTAACATTTATTGTACTGGTTCAAGCAAGACCAACATTATTTAATCCATTATTAACAGTCCATACTTGACAAATGATAGAGCGAAGCTACAACGCAGCCGATTAGACGCTAAAGATGTCTAACAGTGGTAAAAGAATCCACTTTATGAGAAGGAGGTGGTTAATCCTTTAATACAATTTATCTGCGTATGGAAGGTTCTTTCAAAGGTTAAGTAAACAACACCGTGGAGACGTAAAAACTCGAAACTTGCAAAGACGCCCTCCTACACTTTCCGGGTTGAAAATACATAAATACCAAGGGCAGGAAAGCAAACCTCACAACGGAGTCTCGGTGTGAAGAGGAGTCAACAGAAGAAGAAAACAAAACGACGAAAATTCGAGAAGCGATGAAATCGATGGTGTTACTTACCGCAGTCCTGGCTGTTTTCTCAGCTGCTCAAAGGAAAAGCGGGGCTGTGGCCGTGTCCAAAAAGATATCAAGAAGGGAGGTGCGAGAATCAAAGGACCAGGTATTGTGTCGTGTTATTTTCACTAAATTCTGAAGGTAGAGCTACGTTTCTCAGATTTTAAAAGAACAAATCCAACATGTCACGATTGAAAAGACAAACCAGATAGTAGTCCTCACGATTGTAACGTACTTTTAGAGAAGTCACTTATGCGGCCAGTAGAACAGGAACTCGGATGTTCGAAAGTTTTATCATTTTTTAATTGCGTCCAATTCCAGTAATAGGAATAAGATTCAATTTCAAGTTCCTGGATTCTGTAAAATTAACGTGGTTATATGCATGAAGCAGAATTTCTTTCGTTAACTAACACAATGCTTAAAAAGGCATAACTCACACCTCAACTGTATGTCAATATACAAATTAGAGTTCAGTAACACCAGCCTGGGCGACGGTCTTCTCAGATGATTCCAAAATGTGAGGAGCGGCAAATCAAGTAATTGAAAAATAGTTGGAAACACTAAGAAAGATCCTGGCGACAAAAGAAATTAACTGGGAAGAAGATTGCAAGTCTTAATTAGATTAACCGTAAGCGAAGGGTAGGTAAGTCGCAAAGTGACGTCATGATACAGTGGTAAGCTGTGGATACACAGAACTTTGTTACCGTCGTCTCGAGTCTTTGCCGTTCAATGGTCGAGAAAGATGTCTGGCTACACAGAACGATTTAGTACGTGGAGCGTTGAACAAACCGAAACGTTCTGGCAAATGGGGACACACAAATCCAAAATCTTAAATATACCATCGCAACGCACACACAAGTTCTTTTGTGGATTTCCCGACGATAAGGAATTATTGAGCTTGCTGTGGTCGCAAGATTAAAGTTTAGTACCGTTCCGGTATTGATTCAGGTCCTACTTTTTTTTTCAAAAGATAAAAATGATTTTTTCGGTGTTGTCAGCAGACGCGCAACCACGTGAAACTTACTGTTGGGGGCAACAATTCCAAATGCTTTTTGTATTACTTATACAACAGGCAAAGGGGAGCTTAAGAACCACGTCGTGAACATTAGAAGGAGGTCCTTTAGACAAACAAATTCATCACGCAATCCAAGAGAATGAATAATCATTTATCTTAAAACTATTCTCTACATATTTCTCTTTCTACATCCAACGCGACTGAGAGCATGTTTACTTCTTAAAGACGTTAGCTTACTCCAAGGACAAAAGCTGTCGCTTAAGATTGCCAAACACCAAAGAATGAAGTCGTTTTAGAGGTAGTAGAGCGTTTGAGAAGTCGTTGAACAAAACAGAAGTATCAAGTTCGGTAGTCAACCATGGTTTAAGAACTGAAGGTTTTATATCTATAAATCTACGTCGTAGATCTTAAGGCCCCAAAATGACTAGAAAAAAACAGTATGTCCATCCCGATAATAAGTCTCGAAACATCTTTTTAGGGTTGTAATCGTTTTGAGAAGTTGAGACTGATTCTCATCTCAACAACGCTTCATACAGCAAATAGATTGCATAGCTCGTCGTCTGCGAAGGGTGTTGCATTTTGCTTCGGTCCAGCAATTTTGCAGCGTCATAGCATCGCCAGACATGTCGCCTTGTGTAACATTAGCTTAAGGGAGAAGCCAACGGTGCATATAAATCAGCCAATCAGATTGACGAGTGTACACTGATGAAGCAGATTCTTGAGTGCCAGGATCATATATTTTGAAAATTTACTTCACTTAATATACACTCCATGTCACGTTATTGAGAGTTAAGGCCTAATATTCGTTCAATAAACTCTTCGATCCATCTGCACTACCATCATTATAAATAAAGTACTCGTGACCATGCTCTTAGCAACGGTCTCAACAGCTCAGTTGCCAAGGTATTGCACTACACTCGTAGGTCAAGGGTTTGATTCGCAGCCGGAGGCTCATGAGTTGCATTTTTCGCAACTGGTCCCGGTTGGATCTTAAGAGGTGCGATTCAGGCAGTTAAAAATTTAGTACACTTAACTTAGACTCAGGATTAGTGAGTAAATCGCGCAGGCTTTAATAATGTTGGAAAGTAGCATCAGCGTGCTGTGTAGGTATGGGTATAAAGTTCAGACAAATTAAGTATCTGTGTAGGCACACATATTAAGTTTTACACGTATTAAGTTCTGTGTAGGCACGACGGGTTTAAAGATTGCCTGACAAGACGGGAACAAAACCATCTCGCAAAGAAAAACTTATGTCAGTGACAATTTTTCTTTATTCCAAAGAAATGATTTCAAAAACTAAGGAGAATTTTGATCAGGAAGACTCTCGTGGTACTGTTTGTATACGCCTGATTTGAAATCAAGCCTCTAGTGGAGCGGGGAATGCAGATATTATTGAAGCTACTATATACTTATATTACCTCCAAATTAGTTGTCAAAGGATTTTGTCTGTCAGCAACTTGAAAAGTATTCAACAAGGAACTTACTTTCAACTTATATGCCAAAACTTGCATAAGCTATCGGAATTACTATGAATATTTAACTTGAAATAAATACAAAAATACGTAAATGTACAGCAAAGGCACCAAAAATTGTAATAATAATAATTAAGAGAATGTAAACGCTCAAATAAAAACAATTTAAAAAATACCACTCAAATAAAAACAATTAGTTTTTCACCTGAAAATCAATACAAATATCCTAAGGTAAATATGCCTCAGTATTTAATCTACATAATTAATATATTTACATAATTTAGCTCTTCAATAAATATATGCCAACGCTTTTATATAGTCTGAGTAACGTTTAATTTTTAATATGAGTAATGTACCGGGGCCACAAATCTTGTTTATTTAGAATTTGTTTCATATGTGAATAAAACATTCATACTGGATAATGATTTACTGCGAAATTACGCACATCTTCGTAATTATTGAATCACATCACCCAAAACATTGTCTTTTTTAATATCTCTGGGATACACACATGCACAGGTTCAACTGAATTTTGGATAACCTCAAAAGGTATGTGTGATTTCGCAGTAATTCCTCGTGCAGTGTGATTTAACAAGTCGGGTCATTTACGTATCACACAAATACTAATATTTCAAGAACGAAGTTAGATTAGGGAGAACTCTTAACACCATTCTTCGTGTAATTCTAAAAGTTCTTTCACAGGAGAGAGTTTCTCCCTAACATATCTTTAGATCTCATATCCCCGGTAAATAAAAAGCTTACACGCACGGTCACATTTCATTCGATTGAATCAACCACTCAACGAGAGTATTTCGAGAAAGAGTGCATTGCCAATGCTTCGAACTGACATGTATAAATATATTTCCCTTCTAGAATGAAAAGGTCAAACTGACAAGACGCCAACAAGATTTCAATAAACATCTAGGAAAACTTCAGGAGCTCTTGAAAACGGTCAAAACAGACCTCGGAGAATTATGCAAGCCGGGAACACCTGCCAGCCCATGGTGCGAGTACAAGAATTCACTCGATACCAGTACGGAAAGTAAGTCAGAAGAAAGACAAAGCATGAAGACTCTGAACTCTAGATGTTGGCCGGGCATTCCCGGCTGCAGGAGGACCCTGATATCAGAACCCCAGCAAGCTACACTTGAAAACCTACCACGAACCATACAAAGGTGCAAACCGGGTGCAGTCCAATGTGCGAAGGAAAAGCGCACATTCGCATTAGCTCCAGCCAGAAAACAAAGGTACTGTCCACTCGGGTGGCCCTGGTGTTTAAGTTAGACAATGTCGGATAATGATGACCATCCAAAGACGCGGAAAAGAAGAAATGACTAAGGAAATAAACCTTTTGAAAGACAGACAAAAGCCCGTAGAAGGAAAGTTTTGCAGTATTTTATATGTTCAAGTGTTTAGTTTTATTTACGTCCGCAATTTGATTGAGACAATTCGAGATATTTGATATGACTGTTTTATAAACGAGACCATGTATAAATTTTCGATTTAAATTATTTTTAAGTTGACGTTGTATACGAAGAAGAAGTTTCGTAACAGAAATTCCTTTAATCCTTTACATTCAGTGTCATGTCGATGTGTTTGTGCAGTTGTCACTCATTTCTAAAATCGATGTAAACAAATTTTGATATCGTACAACGTCGTCGGTGACGAGATCTGAAAGTCGATTAAAGTTTACCGTTTCAACCCCAATAAGTTGTTCATGCAGTTCGTTTCTTTTTACATAGGTAAAATAAATCAAAAACTCTCCCATAAAGACAGTGACTCTTACGGATTTTCGTAAGGGTTTGTTTTTTGCTTGATACCTAAAATTATAACATAACTGAAATTGCAAAAGAAGATGAAGCATGGATGAACGAGTAATTTGGAGGCCAGGTTTTCAAAATATTAATCCTTAATTTGTGTTAATTTTCGATGTAATATTGAACTAAAATAATGTCTGATCTCCTCATAGAAAACTTATGCTCGTTGTCTAATGGTTAAATATAATACACACACTATATACTATACACAGTATATCTATACTATATAAACTGTATATATATCGAAAGGAAGTACATTCGGAAATGCCAATCAACATTAATTTACCATCATTTCCCGGTTGGCCTTGTAGCTCAGTCGGTAGGCTGTCGTTCTAGACATACGAAGGTCGCGGGTTCGATTCCCAGCCGTGTCCAAGTAGAGTTTTTCTCTACTTACCCGGTATGGTTTGTACATGCTCGTCAGAAGTAAATCTTAGTATATAATAAGACACACGAGCAGATACTACCACATGTATATATATATATCATATGGATATCATATAACATCATATAGATATGATATATATATGTACAGATATACATATATATAGCATATATACTATATATAGTGTATATATACAGTGGTTCGTAGCAGATTTAAAATGACTAGAGTGCTCAATAGGACCAGCCTAGAGCGATAATAGAATAAAATAAACCAAGACAGTAAAAATTTCAAAACATAGATCTAAAGAGATCTGAAGAGTGCGTTTAACCTATAACTTCACGTACGAAACTGTACAGTAATCAAAATGTTTTAAAATTTTTACTGTCTTGGTTTATTTTTATTCT
>JBAHVQ010000507.1:635441-681495 GCA_036872915.1 Nanipora kamurai
GTATGTATGTATGTATGTATGTATGTATGTATGTATGTATGTATGTATGTATGTATGTATGTATGTATGTATGTAATACATGAAATAAACTTAAATACTGCCAGATGTGTGTGTGCGCTGTGGGTGTTTAAAATGGGCCAAACAGTAATTTCTTAGTAAGACAATTACCAGCACTTACTTGAGTGATGACGTTCCTTTTCACAGGCAGGCAAACAGTGAGTCTCTGGCCAATGTTCAAACAGAGCTTGGAGAAGCAAAAATCCATAGTTTACTGACAAAAAACAAAAATTGACTCAAGTTAGAAAAGACAAGAAAAAAACCAACTAAATAATAGCATGGTTAACAGTAATGAAATGAACGATAGCTGATTAACTAACGTTATTTCAACAATAAAAACCATTACCAACAGACAACGTTAAAAAGGATGAAAAAAAAATTTCGAGAAAGCTAGAGTTATCGTGAAAACGCATGGTTCGAATCTTCAGTTTTCAAGATGACTCTTCCTTGCGGAATTTTTAAAACATTATAGGATATGTATTGGTGAAAGTTGATCGTCCAGGTTAGAGCAGTTTTGAAAGAAACTAGTCAGGGGGGTAGACCAGTGGTGTACTGAGAGGGGGTAGTCGGTGGGTTCTATCGCACGCCCTTTTGCATCCAAAACATGTTGTAAACATGTTTTGGATGCAAAATCAGACTGGATTTAAAATGTCCCGCTATCGAAGAACTAGTACATGTTTCAAAATATCAAGCGCCCACGTAACATCATTTCGCGACCAGCTCCCAACTTGACCTTGGTAGAGCGCCGGACTAGTAAACCGAAGGTCGCGGGTTCGAATCCCTGCCGGGCCAAGTAGAGTTTTCTCTACTTGTCCGGTATGGTTCGTCACTCGAAGTAACAACTAACATCATTATTCTCTACCCCAGTTCATTCTTCTACTCAAGCCATGTTGTAAACAGTTGTAATCGTATTAAAATTGAGTTTTGTGTAAAAAAAAAAAAGGAAAGAAAAAAGTTCTAACATTAAAAGCGTTTTAAACGCATTTGCACGAGCCTCTCTCGATGGTTTTTGCCAGTGCGCACGTCAAGAATAATTTGAGAGGCAAAAACGAACATCCCCTCCTGCGTCGACTGCTCCAGTGGGCAATGGCATTCAACTTCAGAGCCGAACGAAGAGTCCCAGTATGAGAGTCGGCTGTAATGATGACCGCCACTAACACGGTCGAAACGTCAGACAACAACACAAACAGTCTTCCTCGAAACCACACTACAGATCTGTCCAAATTAGGTAACATTGCGGAAACGTCAAGCTTTTGGCGATGTTTCACAGTTTTCTAACGTGCCTAATCATGGATAAAAAATGAGGATCTTAAATGTCCATCCTGATGGACATGTGAGTCTTGTTTTTAACACATACAAAAATATGCAAACTAGTTTACTGGGACACAATGATTTTTCATATTTGGAGAACTTCTTGGTGTCTTTAAAAGCATGATTTATATTCACGATCCATGTTTTGCTTATAACAATGCAAGAAAACGTCGACTGAAAACATTAAATGATGCAATCTCATGGGTCTAAATACTATCGGAGTGCACGCAAATTCAGTATAATTGTGATAGTATTTAAATGTTCATTCTGATGAACAAGTGAATCTTCTTTTTAACGGACGCAAAAATAGGCAAACTAGCTTACTTTTTTCTTAGAACCTTTTTGGCGTCTTTAAAACCACAATTTACATTCATAATCCATTTTTGCTTAAAGCAATACGAAAACATCGAGCAAAGCCTAGTATTCCCGCAACAATGTTTCCGACTTTGGACGGGCCTTACCTGGACGATCAACTTTCATCAACATGTACAGATTCTTCGGGTTCAAACCATTTCCTTTACTATTGTAATAGTAATACTAACAATAGAAGTTTCTAAAACCTTATGGTAAATTTTTACGAATAAAAAATCAGCGATAAAATAATACGGCGATTCGATGTCATCATGACACCATCTTCAGGTAAAAAAAGGATACAATCTAATGGGTTTAAATACTATCAGAATACACATAAATTCTTTATAAATTCTGATAGTATTTCAATGTCCATTCTGGTAGCATTAAAGCTACTAGAATGTACTATTTTGGATCTGAACATGGTGTCATGATGACATCGAAACGTATGATTTTATCGCTAATTTCTACCATTTAAATATTTTACCAAGAAATTGCTTATAAAGAGATTATAGTAATTACCGTAGCTTGAAATCGTGATCGCGGCTGAAAGAAATATAAAAAAATATAAGAATGTTAATGAAATTAAAAACCAGTTATAAGAACAAGTGTGAAAGAGGTAGAGTAACTCCGAGATAAAAGAAAATTCTTAACTCTTCATGTCTCAAAAAATAACTCTCCAAAGCTCTTGACTAGTGCGGACCAAGACCCTCTTGTTATGACGCACGAACTTCTCATCAGAATAAAGTTCACATACAAATGATGAATGAGGGGCACATGATGAACCACCGCTAGAGAGCTGGGGCAGGTGTATAAGTCACTATGGCAACATCCGAATTAATAATGCATATTTCAAACACATACCTTCGCCGTCGATAATTTTAGGTGTGACATCTGAGGCATCGCCGCTGGACAACCACGCATTGAAACAGTCGCTTTCGTCTAAGTGAACCGTCAAAAGCTGTCAAAAGCGGAAACATATATCAAACTGTTACGGTGATGATAAGGCAAAAACTCGCATATTGTTTCGTAGGGTAACCACGACGCCATGACAAATACCACCTTTTTACAAACAATTAAAACTTCCATCTCTTTATTCAAATAACGCCAGCTGGACGTTATAAATGAAAAATAAAACAAATTCTTTCAGTATCACAATGACTAATATTAGTTTTTTAGGGTCTAAAGAATAGGAACCATCACAGATTATCTTTCAGCAACGTCAATGTCAAGCAAATAACTTCAAGCTGGCTCAAAAACAACAAAACATCTTTCGAACCTTCATCAACTTCTTTAGAAAATTTAACAGCAAATTCCCCTTTTCCGACAATTAGACTTCTAGTTACGCACGTGACTTTTCGAAAAATCTAATCAAATTGAGGACGAAGAAGTTTGCTCTATTTAACCCCATTTGGGCCTCCAAGATTTGACACCTTTACCGTTTGGTCTAAAGTTACTAATCGTCATGACTATGGACGAAGAAGTATTCGAAATGTTTTCGGTACAACTATAAACATTATCGAGCAATTTACGCCGGTTATTTAATCGAGTACGACTGGTACTTACTCCAATTTTGATATCGACAGTAAACCAATGTGGCACATAAATCTTTTGAAATCTTCGATGGATCTCTTCATCGAAATTAACTTTGTGTAAGTTTTCCACTTGGCGTACCTGCAGCATAGGGTTGCACAGAGGGGTTAGTCAATACCGCAGAGCTACGAGTGTGACGTAAAAGAACCAGTGAGTTTGGGAGGACACCGCAAACTAGCGGGGAATGAAAAAATGTCGAAATAGAGGTCAATGTTGTAGTTGTGTAATACATTCCACGACCTCGACTGATAAATGACAGTTTTTGTTTCTGATTGCCTTAATTTTGGCCAAGCAAATCGTAGACTGCTCCTGCCTCATGCTAATGAGGTAAATCATGTAAACAAGATTCGCCTGTAGTCTGCAGAAACTGAGCTTTTTCTTCAAGCACACGCTCAAGATACAAATGTACATGCCACTACAGCAACATATGTTGATATGTCTTTTTTCCATGAATGCGTCTTACATCCGTAATCTTGATTGTAACTTTTCTTATGAATTGAGAACGTAAAAGTGAGAACCTTTCATCAACTAAAAGAAGTCTTGAAATTAACATTGACATTGCCTTAACTCTAATGCGAAATCGATTAAACAAATCTGCTAAGTAAAAAAAACTGGATCAACCCCGAAGGCAAGGAGAAATTGAGTATAGCATCGAAAAGGAAAATAACTCAATGTGTTGATCTTGTGCTAACCTTTAGAATGTCCCATAGTTTAACAACATCATCGGAATCTTTGGTAAGAATATGTCTTCTGTCGTTTAGAACGTGATAGCGGATAATACTTGCTGCACCTGGAATGACATGAAAACAGTGAAGTTTTTATAATCGGTGCCTAGAACTTCAGTGTAATTCAACCCCTTCTATAAATAAATATAATAAATATATAGAGAGAGATAGACAGACAGATAAATAGATGGATGGATGGATGGATGGATATATATATATACTGTAAAGATTATATATTCATATATAGTCAAATAAATATAATAAATATATAGATGGATGGATTGATATGTATATATACACACACACATATATATATATATATATATATATATGTATAGTTCAATCTACAGACACGTGTTTCGCTGTTCTACAGCTCATCAGTGTAGCTTGGAATATACTACGATAAACAGTGTATATATATATATATGTGTATTTATATGTGTATATATATATATATATATATAAATACACATATATATACAGTATATATATATATATATATATATATATATGGTAAAGATTATATATTCATATATATATAATCAAATAAATATAATAAATAGACAGATGGATGGATTGATATGTGTGTGTGTATATATATATATATATATATATATATATATATATATAGATAGATAGATAGATAGATAGATAGATAGATATAGATATATATACAGCAAATTGCAAAAACTCTGGCACAAAACATATCAACATATAAACACATCAAGAGCTTTGTCTTCTTGTAAGTTTAATATTTCTACAGTTTCAAAAGGTCAATTTAATCACCAGCCGAAGACATTAAGCTGGGTTGTAGAATTTTAAATTGCAGTTTCAACTATCTTATATGTCTGTATCACCTATTCATGATATTTTTATGTTTGCCAGAACTTTTGCACCGTACTGTATATGTACATGTATATAAATATATATATATATATGTAACATTTCTATCAAGCAAGCATATGACAGTAAATTTATGAAGCACGGTAATAATTAATCAAAGCCGCCGACCTTTAATCGTTTCCAAAGGCTGATTACAGTTTGGAGCCGGTTCAAGTTCGTCAAACCGGACTGTTTCGTCGTTTCTCTTTAATATTACAGGCTGGAAATTTAAAAGAAAACATATGAGTTAGATGTTTTAGGGTTTTTCGAGTACTTAATTGATAACAGGAAACTTTTTCTGAGTATCTGCAGTGTTGCCAGCAGAAAATACAACTTTAGAAGCATTTTGTGAGGTCTAAAATTAAACTTTTTCCCAGGCTGCAGTTTCAATTGTACCAACAAAAAGGGCCATCTCTAAATTTCAATTCATTGGCCATGAACAGTAATTTCCTTAAAACTATATTTTTGTTTTTGTACCAAAATGAACGTAGGAACATGGCCGTTTATCCAAAGTAAACTCAAAACAACAAGAGTCATTTGCTTCCGAAGGAAAGTTCTTAACCAAATTTCCCCGAAAAAGTATTTAATTGAGGGATCAAAGAGCTTTCACATTCTTTTATAAGGATTTCTGTACTTAATAGCTCGACTTTAAGCATTTAGTGAGAACTGGAATACGTGCATGCTGAATCTGGGAGAGCTGCAGCGCTCGAGAAAAATGTTGGGAACCTCTGAAATATACAGTTGATATTCTCTGGAGATGTGGTAAGTCTACAGCGCCCCCTGGAACATGCAATAGGTACATGGCAACAAAAAGTTTGGAAATTTTTCGAAATGAACCATTGACATTTTGGAGGTACTGTACGTTATATGTCCGGGAGATGTCCAAGAGGTATGTCGTCAAAATGGTCAGGTTCCTCTACTAGAAACTTACTTTTAGCGTTGAAGTAAAAAAACATCCTTCACACCCTCAATGAAAGTGACGAATTGCTTTGTAAAAAATTTGTTCAGAAGAGATAGTAAAAACTTGCGGTGACTATCGTTCTCGTTTGATTAGGGCTTTACAAATAAAATTGTTTTTCCATTCGGATGATGTCGCAATTACGAGCATCTTACCCATCGGTTCAAGTCCGAGTTCGAAGTAGCCACCCAAATTGATTTCACATCTGAGCATAATTCAAGCTGAAATCAAAAAACATAGGTTATCAGAATTATTTATTTTATTTTATTATTTTATTTAATCGTACGCTGTTTAATTATGCAAATGTATTTTAACCAGTAGTCACTCCTTGCTGGTTTTTCTGACGGTCAAACTACTTGGTAGAATTAAAGCACCAGAGGTTACTGCATGGCTTGGTCTTGCACCGAGGTGGATTAACTCCTTTCTGTCCGTATAGGTCCTCAGTGACCTATGGAGACTTTGGTATTTAACTCTGGAGAACGCCAGACGATTTTACTCGTCCAGGGGATAGTCCTCGGACAGGGAAGAGTTAATGCATGGTAATTTGGGGGCCGGGAGGTTACTCACTCAATTCAAAATTGTTGGGAAAGACAAAGGTTGATCGAAACTTAATCTTTTTACATTGACCTTTTAAATTTTCGCTTTGGTAAAAGATGGATTGCTGATCTTAAATGTTTGGTTCTTAATACCAAACTAAGAAAGACTGGAATTAGGGACAAATAGATTGAAATTTCAATCATTAGAATTAGGAGACTATTATGTCTATCTACCCTCCCACATCTACTTCACTAGACCTCCCACTAACAGCCTCGCGTAGATTAGATGAAATATCCGACCCTCCAGCGCTCCAAGAATTGGACACCTTTAGCAAGTAATGTCCCCTGTTAACAGAGATCCCTCAAGAAACAGCTTTGGTTCAACAAACACTCTCAATATTCCGGGCTGTTTTGCACTATGTATCAGTTCCCTAACCAAGAATGACTGACTTATGAAATCATGACATATTACCGCTAATACAGGCGCTTTCTCGATAAACAGTAAAACTGAACTGTCATCTTGACGTAAGTCAGTAAGAATGACTCTTTGATCCCTTCCACTTGAATAGAAGCTCGTGAACGACTCGTTTGGACAAATCGTCCAAACTCCTTGCTCGTGGACGCGATATGTGGCAATGCATCTCTGTTGACCTACAGACCACAGACGGACGGTACCATCTGAACTGCCTGAAAGACACTGTGAATAAAGAAAACGTTTCGCTATTACACAGGCTTCTTATTACCAATTACAATCAGTACTTGAACCACCTCGGAATAACCCATTTTATTATTTCTCTCTTATTCTGCGGGCGATGCGAATGGTAAGTTTGCTGACCAAGTTTTACAGAACAGCCCTGAAAATTGGCCATTGCCTGTTCGGTAGATGGTTTAAATATTCAGAAATTTTGTTTTCAGAATATGCACTAAGGAAGAGAACTGGTAAGGTAGGTATGCAGGGTATGGTATGTTGCTAAGTACGTAGGTAGGGTATTTGGTAGGTAGGTAGGGTATGGTATGTAGGTAAGTACATAGGTAGGGTATTTGGTAGGTAGGGTATGGTATGTAGGTAAGTACGTAGGTAGGGTATTTGGTAGGTAGGTAGGTATGGTATGTAGGTAAGTACGTAGGTAGGGTATTCGGTAGGTAGGTAGGTATGGTATGTAGGTAAGTATGTAGTTAAGTAGATTAGTTGGTAGGCAGATAGGTACGCAGGCAGCTATCGTATGTTGGTAAGTAGGTTGGAAGGTAGGTAGGTAAGTAGGTAGGTAGGTAACTGGTTAGGAAGGAAGGTAAGTAGGTAAGTACGTAGGTAAGTAGTTAGAAAGGAAGGTAGGTATGTAGGTAGGTAAGTACGTACGTAGGTAGATAGGTAGGTAGGTAGGTAGGTAGGTAGGGAGGGAGGTAGGTAGGTAGGCAGGTAGGTAAGTACTGTAGGTAAGTACTGTAGCTAAGTACTGCAGGTAAGTAGCTAGGAAGGAAGGTAGGTATGTAGTTACAGTATGCAGTGACTGGGTAGGTATGTAGGTGGCTAGCTAGGAAGAAGAGTTGGTAGGTAGGTAAGTAGGTAGGGTATGGAAGTACACTAGGTAGGTGGGTAGGTGCATATACATGTAGATGGCTAGTTAGAAGAGTAGAGAGGTAGGGAGGTAGATACAGTTAGGTAGGTGTGTAGGTAGATACAGGTAGGTAGTTTGGTTGCTAGGGAGCCAGATAGTTTAATTTATTTAACATTTAATAGCTATCCAGTGTGTAGTATGTACAGTAATATGGACAAGGGATATGAGGTGAGGTGTGTACTTTGAGGTTGATGGAATGAAAAATGAGCCATGTTGTTAGTGAAGTAGCTAAACATAGTTTGTATTCTAGCTAGTGGTGGGCAGGGAGAGTTGACTCATCATCATAAATTATGACTCATCATCATAAATTACCTGTGTTCCTTCAGGATTTAAAACCACAGTCTTGACATTATCCATGTGACCCCTTAGTTTCATTATTTTTTCACATGTCCTAGGATCCCATACTCTTAAGGCCTATATTTAAAAGTTAAAAGATCACAATTGTTGCTTAGGATTCAGAAATCCCACTACAGACAGCTCTAGTAAAAAGACACATAAGCTTCCTTGTGAAAACTTATAAGTATTAACACAATAATTCATCACCAAAATAATTCATAAGGATGTACAGCAGTTCCTTTTTCTCACTGAGTCTTTTTTTGGCTTGGAAAACATCAATTTTCAAACTTTATTTGTTAATTAGCAAATAAAGGAGGTTGTTTTTGAAGTCATTGTACCTTCTTAATTGAAAAGATTGAAAATTTCAATCACTGAAGTCATTGATTTTTTTTTTCAATTTAAATAATTCATTTTTTGGCAGGAAAGACAGCTTTCACTCTAAAATTATATTTTGAATGTTCACTTAAGGTAGCTTCCTACAGTTTCTGTCTTTACAGGATGCAATTAGTACTGTCTCCATTTATGGGCATTTCTATTGTTAAAATATAGTTGTAAGTTCAGTACTAAGTGTGTCTGTAGAAGAAGCATCACAAACATGAGATATTTGTCAAATTGTACAATTTTTGATTGTTAAGATCATAAATAGCAGCATTGGAACATTGGCATATTTTTACAATTATCACATTTTGAAGAAATTATTTTTGGAGTTCCTCATTGAATTTTGTAGTAAGATTGGTGTGAGGTTAGATATCGCACTAAAGAATAAAGTATCAAAATATCAGGGTAGTTTGTCAAAGTAGATTTTTTGCAATAGACTTAGTGGATTTTAAAAAATTCTGTTCAGTCAAATATTTCGAAAATTAGATATATTGTAGAGCTTAATCTGTTTGCTGTAATTACCAAGTTTAAAGCATTCACTGAAGTAAACATTCAAAAATGTCACATTTGTAGTGACACAAACTGATTTGTCATGATAGAATAACAATTTGACAAGATTGTTATTAGGCATGCGTCCCTACAATCATGGCCAAATGTGGTGTGACACAAGCCATAAATACCTTGAAATCCCCTTTACAATGTTGTTATTTAGCCTAAAATTGTCGATTATATCATGATAGACATTTACTCCACTATTCAACATTGAAAAGGAGGTGTGGGGGAGGGGTTTCACTACATTAAAAGCGTATTGAACACACAGTAAGGAAAATTTAATGATCAGTCTTTGTCCCAAACACTTTTGGCCAGGTTTGTAGCCAAATTAACTAACCAGTCTCCTATTAAAAATTACCCTAGGAAGCCTTCTTATATAAGAATGATTACTGAACCTCAAACATTCGGTCCCTATTACCAAACCAAGAAAGACTGGAATTTGGCATAAGACTTCTACTCTTTTTTAAAATTAATAATGTGTGCATGAATTTAGCTCCACCCATTTTCTGTCCTGTTATAATTTAAAACTGTTTATAAATAAAGTGGAATGCTGCAAAAGTAATTTAAAATAAAGTGTTATATAGCTGGGTTTTATTGCTAGTATCTGACATTGCCATTGGTTGATTTATGGTGATGTTGCATTAGACAAATTGATATTATCTAGCTGCACGGGGAATCTGTGGAACAATCATTGACTGCTTGGATTATAACTGCTCTGCAAAAATCTAGTTAAATAGTCAAAATTTGGTGAAAATCCAAAAAAACCCAAGCAACATAACAAAACAATATCTGAATGAAAAGACAAGAAATTGTTAAGAAATTTATACAGTGTAATACCTTTTCTGTAGATCCTGACACCAGAACTGTTCCTGCATGATTCATTGCTAAACTGTAGATGGAGTCTTTCTGGCCACTAACTGAAGAAGCTTTATCAAATATAAAAGGAGAAGAGCTGGTTTGTCTTCTTTTCTTACATTAGTTACCAACCTCTGTTGACACCTCCCTCTCCTTCTTTGATTTCGCTTGCTCATTTCTTTTTCTCCAAAAATAAATACATTTTAATCAATTAAACAAAAATATATCAAATATCAGACAACTAGTGGTGATTTGTCAAGCTCATTCTCTCAGAAAAACGATTTCTGAGCCCTAGACAGGAATCAAACCAGTAAACTTCTGATGAACAGTGAGACGCTACAACCATTGAGCTACCACGACTCAGATGGTGAGCTAGGGTGCAGTACAGTTCCATCATTATTATCATATTGTGACTTCCACTTAGGCAGCACATATGATGAACCTGCAGGTTGAATTCCTGTCCAGGGCCCAGAAATCATTTTTCTGAGATAACAAGCTTGAAGAATGTTCACTAGTTGTCTGATATATATACCAAGCTACCACATGAACCAGATTTGTGTTCAGCATTTAGTTAAACATTCAGACTGTCACATAATGCTTAAGAGTGATTGGTTGCTGAGTCAATTTGACTACATGGGTAAAGTAAAGTTCCTCTATTTATATTGGATAACCCTACCAGCTACCTGAGTTCTTCTACCTAGAGGTCCAGTAAGAACCACCTATCATGGGTCTAGTACTACTACAAGAGGAAACCAGAGTAGACGGAGAAAACTTGCAATGTTTGGCAGAGTTAAACTGCACAACACTCTTTGCACATGTTGTCCATCAATCTCAAAACTGCAGGGGTCAACCTGCAACCTTCTATCTGAATATCCCACCTTTCTATCCCTGTGTTCTCCTGCGCATGAAAAATTGAAATTTCTTTTGTGATGTGGAGGATGGTAAGGGGGATTCTTTCATTTATCCCTCAGTCACTTATCACAATTCTAGCTCAGTAAATCCAGGACCAAAAAAGTCAAACACAATGTTAAAATTGAGTTTAGTTTCAACTTTTATCTGGATTATTCCCTGATTTTGCCTGAATATCCCAAATCTGGACCCTTATTCAGTTGGGATTGCAAAAATCTTGATTTTGACATCCGTACTCATGAACAACAAGCACAGGAAGTTACTTTTGTCCACAATTCCTAATTTTACATTGGTTTTATAGGTTTGGTGATGGCTACATTTTTCTCCACCAAAAGCAAAAAAATTAGTTGAAGCCGGCCATTTTAACAGGAAGGGTAAAAAAATTAAATTCAGGCTTGCTATCAGGACAATAATCATCAGTCTATGACACTACTATACAAATTAATATTAATAAACATTATCCAATCAACACTCACTAGTTACTGTATTGTTTGTTGCTGTTAGAGCTGTTAGGGTGTTAACATCCCAGAGAAAAATTTGTTTATCCAATGCACCAGATGCTACCATCTCTTTATCTCTTGCATAGGCCAAAGCCTTCACATAGTCCCTGTGAGTCCGAAGGGTTGACATGCAGTAACCTTTCACGGCATCCCATACTTTGACTGTTGAATCTGATGAAGCTGAGATCACTAAATCAGTTAAATTAAGCTGCTATGAGTGACTTACAAATAAAAAACAAAAAATTGTTATATTTACACAGACAACTAATCACATTGAAAACATGTGCTGAAACAAATTAATATTACAAATTAAACTGTAACAAGCAAAAATTTGCCCAGTTACAGTTTTTATAAGTCCACTTTCGCAGTATACAGTACCGTAATTGACCAGGTAAGCGCCCACCATCACGATGCTTTAATTTTCATCAAAAGAAGGGGATGGGTGCTTACATGAGCAGTGGGCACTTATATGAGAAAAATGTGCTTCACACGAAAAAGTGATTTTATATGTATAAAGTCACTCTGACTTTATATGAAACCAAACAAAACCATTTTAATACTCTTAATATATTGAAACAAACAAAACTATATTACAAAATATTAATTTAAAAACATGCGTTTATAGGGTATAAAAGTCTAAAGATCATGTTCATTAAACCCGTCAAAGTCTGAATCTGAGTCAACGTAGGAAAGTTGTCTGAAACTTGATCATCTTTGGTGCCGTCAAGATTGTTTGAGATGCCACAAGACAAGGAAGCATCAATAATTGTTCAATAAAAGATCGTAAGCAGCGTTCCACTCTCGAACTTCCTTACGATCAATACTGAACTCTCATGCAGTTTTTGAAACATTGTGCCCATTTCTCCTATGCCATTCTACAAAGTTTACTTTCCATTTGACGGTGTATTGTCTTGACTTAGGTGGCATAATCGCTTTTTAGTAACAAAATTATCGTTATACTGTTAAACTGAAACTTTTATCCAGTTTGAGGATCAAAATACGCATTGGTCAATAGGAGGTGCACCTCTGCAAAGACAGTGGTCAGTTGTACTGAGAGAATGTTTGAAAATAACTCGGAAAGTTACGTTTTTGTTAAACATGGGGGTGGGCGCTTGCTCGAAGATGGGCGCTTACCTGGTCAACTATGGTAACTAAAAATGTATTGTATCTGGTAGGCTCAGTTACAGTTACTCTAGACTAATTATTGAACTATAAGGATATATAATAAAAGGCTATAAGGAGAGCTAAAAATCAGTGGTGCAACAACAGCACATGAAAATAATACAGACCCTTTGCATTTGGGAGCTCTGAAAGTTTTATGATGTCATTATGATCAGGGTTTGAAAATTAATCAAAAGCAAGTCCAGTCAGATACACTTAGTAGTTTTATTATAACTCCAACAAGATTTTTGTTAAGTCCAACATTTTCTTCAAATTACAAATACCAAGAAAATTTTTCAATTTCACAGCTCTTAGGACTTTTTTGTCTGTAAATCACAATTTGTTTTTTTTTGCCCCGAGCTGCATGTGACATCAGAAAAAGTACACACAATCAGAGTTACATATTAAATTGTAAAAAGAAAAATAAAAAATAAAAGAGTAAATATATAATAATATAATAAAATAATTTTCATTTAAATTTATCTTCACTTTATTCATATTTGATTTCATTTCATTTGGTTCTATATTATTTAATTTGATTTTATGATGTCTTGTTTGTGATTCTGTGTTTATTTGCAAAGATTTGTCATTGTCATCAATGAAATTGTGAAATACGAAATTGGAACAACTGGGAAATGATTCTTATTTTAATTAATACTTACGTGTTCGTCCATTATGACACAATACAATATCATTTACCCAATCATTATGATGCTCAAGAGAAGTTAGGTAGCTATTAGTCTAAGATAAAAAAAACACATCACAAATAAAGTTGAGTAAGGCAAAGTTTTGTAATAATGATAAACTTATTGCAAGTGGCTAGAGTAGAAGTTGAACTCGGGTGAAGAATAATGATGTTAGTGCTACTCCGAGTGACGAACCATACCAGACAGTAGAGAAAACTTTACTTGGCCTGACAGGGATTTGAACCCGCGACCTTCGGTTTACTAGTCCGATGCTCTACCAACTGAGCAGGACTAGTAAACCGAAGGTTGCAGGTTCGAATCTCTGCCGGGCCAAGTAGAGTTTTCTCTACTGTCTGGTATGGTTTGTCACTTGGAGTAGCACTAACATCATTATTGCAGGCGGCAACAAAATTTTCACTGACCCCTCAGTGTTGGGAAAAAATACATTATTTCAAGAATATAGGTAATTTTTACGTAATATTTAAAAAACCAGTAGGAGTGTTTTACTGGATGTAAAACACAAGGTGACAGCCGAGTGTTTTAGATCCGATAAAACACGTACTACAAGTTTTTTGAATGACTTCAAAAATGAACCCCTGAACATGCTAATTCTCAAAGAAAGTTTGAAAATTAATGTTTTCTATGAAGAGAAAATTCAATCCAAAAATCTTGCTTAAAGTTATTTTTTATTAAATTGATATAATATCATTTTACAAACTACCTGCTGACATTGAAATAAATGAGAATTCTTTAGGTGTATGTTTTGTCATTGCTACTATACTAAATGAATTTAACTGTAGTTCTATTTTTTTCCTTTTTAGTAACTGCAATTCCACCCAACATGGCTACAATATCTCTATTTTTGGAATATCTGAGGATAGCTAGTATACTAATACTCCAAAACAAGTCTATTCTGACTAGAATCAACGTTTTTGAGTTAAGGAATTAAGTTCACATTACATATACGTTTGTTACGGTAAACAATGTGACACAGTACACAAAACCACAGCACAAATATAACACAGGAATATTCGACGACTCAGTTGTGTACTTGTCATTCTTACTTGATTACCGCTAACGTCCCAGCATCTGATTACAGAATCTCTTCCTGCAGAAAATAATCGGTTATTCCAGTAGTCCAATTGTAGAGCATTCACACCAGATCTATGCTGCAGCTCAACGTCGTCTCTTATCACAAAGGAAACGCTTTTCTTTCTTTTAGACGAGCCTTGTGTCAGACGGCAAACCGCCATCTTGGAACATGTTTACAACTGTGAGCCCTGCATATGGAGAGAGAACTCTAGTCTGCCGGCCAGAAGGCCAATTTTGTACGTTAGTTTCAGGCCCTTGCGCGGTCTTGCACATCAGTTCCAGTCCTTTACACGACTTTTACTGTTTGGTTCGGCTTCGAAACATTTACAACAAAGGAAAATTAGTTCAACAGAAATGTAATTCTGTAATCTGTAACTCGCTCTGATATTTCAAATTGAAATATTCATTTCTGTCTTCTAAAGTAATTTTTTGCCTGTGTTTCAACTGGAGATAATGAGCAAACAATGAAAAGTCGCGTAGGAGACCGAAACTGATGTGCAAAACCGCGGAGGGGCCTGAAACTGATGTATAAAAAATCAGCTGCATGTCTACCATGTTTGGCCTCACCTGAGGGCGGGAAGTTCTCCCTTCACTGGTTTATGACGACTTGGTAACCGCGAGCTTAGATTTGCCCAGTTTCCGATAGGAAAACGGGTTCCTAATTATGCGAATATATCAGACGACCAACGGACGTTCGTCAAGCTCGTTCTCTCAGAAAAACGATTTCTGAGCCCTGGACGGGAAGCGAACCCGCAACCTTCTGATGGTCGGTGAGACGCTCTAACCATTGAGCTACCAGGGCCCAGACAGTGAGCCAGGGTGCACGTCCGTCATATGTACTGCCTAAGCGGAAGTCACGATATGATGATTGAAATATTCAATGCTAAACACAATTGAGTCTAACCGCAAGGAGCTCAAAACGTCCACAAATACACAATCAAGTGGCTTACCCTGAGTCCCCAATGGTCAGAAGTGAGAAGAGTGTTGTCCAGTTTGACTATACCAAACAGCGCAGGTTTTCTCTGGGTACTCCGGTTCCTTCTAGCAGTAACACTGGACCGATGAGGGGTGACCCTTACTGAACCTCTCGGGAGAACAGCGTAATTTAGCAGATAGGGTTATACAGTATAAATATAGGAACTTTACTTTAAACAAAGTTACTTCAATGTTGCATTGAGTTTTTTCTCCCACGGATTCCAGTTGTCATATCCTCAATCTCACATAAAAATTTACCACATTGATACATCTCTCAGACTACGTATTAAGAAAAAACAAAAAAAGGAGGGTTTGAACCGAAAGTGGTTGTCCCAGAAGACAGTATCCCATCAAAAATGTAATTGTTAATGTCGTTGAAGTTAGACATAATTTAGCGACTGAATTCTCTGCTCTATCAGTGAATATAATCTTATAAACATATTCACAATACTATTCAACGACGCTAAAAGTCCAAGTGGCTGTAAGTCCGGTTTGCCGGAAAGGTTCACTCACAGGATGAATGACCTAGGTCACTTCTCACTACAGATATAAACTATTTCGGCAATAGAGGCACCAGGCGGGAATCTCAGTAATAAAAATTAACGCCCAGCAAATAACTTTAACAAAATCCATGACATTAAGATTTAATAAAATACTTTAATGCTAACGTTTCGTTACAACCAGTAACATCTACCTCAATCATTCTACCTGTTAAGTCAATTAAGTCAAGAAATTATTGCTGTAATCATTTCGCTCTGATGATGTTACTGGTTGTAAAGAAACATTAGCATTAAAAGATTTTATTAAACCTCAATGTTATGGTTTTTCTTAAAGTTATTTGCTGGGCGTTAATTTTTATTACTAGATGTAAACTACACAGCGGAATGGTAACGCTCGATTTCTAACAAAATTTCCAAGATGAGTACTCGCCAACTGGACCGATTTCTATATTTTTCAGTAATAGCTTGTTTTCTGTCAAGAAAATCAAGAGAAACTTCAAATATTTTCACGTTTGTCCGGTGAGCTTTGTATCCAGGTTAGAATTTTGATGCATTAAACGTCGGCAGCAGAGTAACTGGCATTTGCAACGGTTGAGCAATGTATTGATAGAGGAGTTCGGCTCTAGCAATGAATCGTGGGTAGTCAGGACATATAACAAAGAAAAACTTCATCTGTAACCGCCACAGGTCAGGTACTTCTTTTGAATTTTGTACTGATTACCTCGTCGATGATACTCATCTCATCTGATCTGAAGCTCCAACCAAAGAGTTCCTGGCTGGCTGTTATGGAATTCTAAACAATGCGGTCTACAACCATTCACCATCGTCACCAAGTTTTATGGAAACATATTTAAGACACTCCGTAAGAATAATATTTAACTAGCACAGCAGGTGTAGAAAATTTGCGTAATTAAGCTTTTTCGTAAAGCTGGTAACTTCAAAGGAAAGCGAAGATTACACTGAAGTTCGTCATCTGTCCCAGTTTTGTGCCTTATCATCTGAAATAGTGAGACCCTGGCAACCCTAACCTCTTAGCATGCCTCCATTCATACAGCAGATTTCTTTTTTCGTACGTAAGGAGGTTACGAAAAAGCCAGTGTTTTCTGCATTGCCACCTATTCCTTTTCTTCTTTCATTTAAAGTCAACCTTTCCCCCATGCTCTGATTTTTCTGACTGTCGGGCTTATACATTGCTAATTTTTTAAGAACAACGGAAGTTCTTCATGAACTTACGAACGATGAGCCCAAGTTTATTTGCTAAAAAGGCATAGCTAAGTTCAAATGTAAGTTATTAATAGCTGCACACTCCGTAAGTCTGTCTTACGTCTAACTTTTGGATTGAACTCAACAATACGAAGTTTTCACCCAAGTGTTCTTGAAATGAAACAGGCGAATCCGAGCCTGCGACAGCTCGAGGTATTTTGACTTGCTAGAAATGGCCTAACAATCTCAACTGCAATCCACGCATGCGTCACCATTTCTCCAGTTTCTCTCTGGCCACCGCTGTAACGTTGACTGGAAGTAACCTTGTTTTTACCCGCGGTTCTCACCACCACCTCTAAGTAGCCGACTGTCAAAAGCCGTTTAAAACGGTGCATTATCTGTATCCTCGAAGGCACAAGATGGAAAACGGTCGGATAAGGTTCGTTGCCTTCACGAAATTGGTTCCGATTTTACATGTTCAATATTCGACGAACTCAAGTCAGCATTGTTCGATGGGGTACTTTCAGCACCAGCTCCCGTCGAAGTACTCTCGTCCTCATTTCCCGATATGTCTTGAGGGTTGGGATTTCCCGCTACAAACCGAATACATTTCTTTTTTCTCCTACAGTAAACGAAATGAATTTTAGAGGAACCAATATATTGACGTCGTATCATTTAGTTCCCAACCTAAGAATATACATGGCAAAATTTCTTTATTCTGATTGGCTAAGAGTGGTGCAGTTTTAAGCTCGGAACGAGCGCATATGTGGAAGCTGAGTAACTCAGTAATTAGATGTTAAAAATACAGCAACAATCTTATTGGTTAGTGTTGGGTAACGAATTCATTTACATTTCCTACTATGAATTATAATAAACTATAATAAATTTTATCCGCGAGGTTGGAATATCCATGGCTGGTATACGTAATTTACTTCTTTTCACTTAATGACTACTTTTCTAGAACGTTCTTTAGCCTCTAAATTGACCCTTGGAAAATAAATGAAAA
The DNA here is from genome assembly GCA_036872915.1 of Nanipora kamurai. Lineage (NCBI taxonomy): Eukaryota > Metazoa > Cnidaria > Anthozoa > Scleralcyonacea > Helioporidae > Nanipora > Nanipora kamurai. Next base: position 653,624 of record JBAHVQ010000507.1, read on the forward strand.
ATGCACAGCCTTGAATCAACGTCAAATTTGGAGTCCTGTTTACTGTTAACGAACTTTCCATGTTCTCATACACTAGAATGAATACTAACAGGGGAAGTTCTCTCTTTTATGCGTTCGTTCCGTGTATAAGGAAATACAGTGCAAATTTTTGAGCTAGTCACACAACCAAAACCATAAAAATTAAAAAGAGCCAATCAAAACATACCTCTCAGCTGTGGAAAAATTAAATAGAATTAAGGCAAAAATGGCCGGCGTCTTAAGTAGATTTGCGTTTGAAAAAAATTACTGCGGTTTTTCAGTAGATTTCCTTTGGCGAACAGTTTTCGTAACTCGCGTCACTTCTTGCTTAATTTTTTTGTGTATATTATTAATTGGTAATACCACAGTTTCTCGTTTAATCTGGAAACCATACATTCGCGAGTTTTTCAAAGACCTCAAATAGCACTAACTATTTTGACAGCCTTTGAAAAATTTCATCCAAATTGCACTCGAAACCACACTATTACTTCTACAAAACCGATCAATACTCATCATTTTATCGTCAACACTGAAACAAAGATAAGTTCAGACGACATAGGAATGTTCGTCAAGTTGCTTTGCTCAGAAAACCCATTTATGAGCTTCACATGGGGAATCAAACTCATTTGTTCAAAAGGCAAATAGCTTAATTTAGGATCAGTCAAAACTTAATGTAGGAAAGAATGTTTAGGATATCATACAAACCGAGAGAGGTGTAATCTTATACAAGTTGAGCTGAAACTATCAAACGAAACATAACAAACAAAAGAGTCGATTAAATCTTTCACCCAGAATTAGCTGTAATCGTCCTTTGATCAAACGGGCCCTGAGGTTGAAGAAGAGAGCTTGACGAACGTTCACATGTTTTCTATAATGTCACCAAGCCCCCACATGCACACATTTGTGCTTAAAAGGCAAGGTCAGGTTAACCCTCGAGTAGTGTAAACTTTTTGGATGAGATACTCCTAACTTTGGAAATGATTTTTTAAATTTTCTGTTCGGATATCATACACACCAGATGATCTGGAAACACGAAAGTGGACTGGGACTAATTGTTAAATAGAAGTCCATTTCCAACTTTATATTAGTTAATATCTCATGAACTATACCAGATTCTGTTCTTAAATTCGTAATGCGAATACCTTTCCTTTTTCTGAATACTGGCATAAAGTTTCAAACAGTTTCACAATAGACACAGAACGTTACAACTCGTTAAAGATGAGAAACTGGTTTTCTGTTATGCTGCTAGTCCCAGGCCTTTTATTTGCGGTCAGATCACAAGGTATATACGTGTAGAAAAGTTTTCTTCTAGGATGTTAGAACGAAAATTACTTAACAGAACATGCCAAACAAAACAGCTTATTAAATTTTATCCCAGGATTAGTGGTAATCGTCCTTTGAACAACCGAGCCCAGAAAAATAACTTCATATCGAGAGGGTGTTTGCATGGTGGCGTTCATCCAAAATGTCTTGGAAAAACAGTCTGACGACACGATGACGTTCGTTTTCTGCGGACGTTTACATAAGGTCGGAGTCCGTCCCAAGTTTGGGTCGGACCGACTTAATTTCAGATAAACAAGTTTTGCCGTAGATCTCCACGAGCTCGGTTAGCGTGTCTCACCTGCCACCTGATTGCGGGTTCGGTCCTTGTGTAGGGTTCAAAAACATTTTATGGGATTAGAACTTAACGTGAATTGACGTGTCGTAAGTCCAGCCTCGCAGATGCATTTCATTCTTTCACAACCAGAGATTTTTAAAGTGCATATGAATTAAAAATTAAGTGTTTCGTATATGAAAGAACTCTTGAAATTAGAACGCAACATCTTTTACACTTTCTCGATATCTCACTTCGTTCTTGAGGTATTAAGATTTATTTGATATGTAAATTACACTTTGCATACGTCATAGTGTATAATGAGTTTACGAAAAATCACGCATATCTTTGAAATTATTCGATTAAATCACTAAGAAATTTTGTCCATCCAAGTGCATCCACATTCAGTTTCATGCGACATTGTTCAATAACTTCAACAAGATTGCTAATTTTACAACAACTCATTATGCACCGTGACGTATGCAAGGTGTTATTTACATATCACACGTAGCTTAATATCTCATTAACGACATGAGATATGTAAAAAGTGTAAAATATGTTGCGTTATAATTTCACATAAGATAAGACAGATAAAACAACTTTAATCTTCATTTCACAGGCACTTAAGTTCTGATAAATTCCCATGTCAGATCGGGAATCCTTTCTCCATACCATAGTCGCTCGACAGACCCGGTCTGGAAACTCCCCATTCCATATTTTTGTTCACTTTTACGCACAATCACCGCATACAAAACAGCAGAAGTTCGGAATGAAGGGGACATCAGCCAACTGAAACATTCGGGTTTATTTTCGCAGCTGATAAAACGCGAGCAAGGTAAGGGTCCTTCCAATTTCAAACATAACGTACAGTTTTACTACTGAAAAAAAAGACCCGATATTTTCGTGCTCGCCTCCACCTCTGAACTTACTAGCCGATTTATACCATCTATAATCCCCATTCTTTTGAACTTGATTACAAAGATCGCCCTTCGTCAGTGAGTGAACAAGAACATGTTTTACTCTCTGAAGAAGGACCTTTGTGAAAAATGTCAATATTTTTCAACTTAAGTTCGGTAGTCTACCAAACCTTACAACTTTCTACAATTCAGATTTAACCGGGAAAACAAGTTTGTTTTCACGGCGTTGGCGCTCACATAAACAAAAACTCGGGTGCCCCCCCTAAAATGACCCGGGGGATATGGCCGCTCACGCTCAATTTTACCTGCATGGTTTACACCATTCGTGTTGTCTGTCTAAACCATAGCGAGCTCGACATTTCTTCGGATTGTTGACCTCTACAAGGAGAGAGAAAACCGGTATGAATGCAAACAGAAGAATAAGAAAAGACTAATTAAGAGAATATAGGTTTGTAGAAATACCACAGTATTCATTTAAATCATGCCGAGCTTTTTGCTTGCTGACTCAAGCCGTCTTCAGAGCAATTACCAGCCGGGTTGTTGGCTGGCGTCACATAACCGAAACCACGCACGACAAACTGGGGTGACATTGCAGGCTATACTGACGAACTATTCTACTAAAGTATCGTGTACGGTTCCTGATCGTAATCAACAATGGAATAGCGACGAACTAGGTGCTGTTCAGCGGCTGACCTTCTCGAGGCATTGTTGAGTGTTTAACAATTTGGATGGATGACCGTGGTGTTTCTACAAACCTTTATTCTACTTACTACAATCACGATGCAAACTTTCAAGAAATTAAACGACTAATTGCTTACAGAGCTACAATGGTTCCCTGATACGCTATTCACATCGAACCTCAAACATACACAAATTCTGCTCCGTGCTTTTGTAAATTTCTTATTTGAAATACCTGACCATCTTACCTGAAGAGTCCCCTTGAGATTTATCGCGCTTTCTTTTCTTTTTCTTCCCCTGCTGTGCGTAGTTTTCGCGGGCGCTCCATCCGGGATACAGCTGCATGTGAATGGCGCGCTCCCGGCGAGCTTGGTCGTAGTACTTGGCTTGTTCGGTGCGGTCGAGTTGATGCCACTAACGAGAAAGAGACATACAAATGCAGATTACACCACGTACAGAAAACACAGTTCGTTTGAAAGTCAAGCTGAAAGTTTAGCTGATAGGGTTATCCAGTATAAATAAAGGAACTTTAAAGGAGCTTCAAACTTTTTACCCCCAATAGATAATTTATGGGGTAAAAATGAAGTGCAAAAATGAAATGAAACGAGTGTGTGTATGTGAGTGTGTGTATGTGAGTGTGTTTGGGGGACCATCTGACATACTCACGAAGAATGGGAAGAATTATAAAATAACAATGATGCAACCAATTCTCAAAATCACTAGTAATTATACAACATGATAGAAAATTTATTAGATAATTTTAGATTGATTAGATAACAGAGATTAGATAAGAAACTTCACTAATGCAAATCTACTGAGAATGTTGTGGAAGGTGTGTCGTTCTTCAAGTCAGATACAACGCCACCACTGGAAAAATTAGAAAAGCGTCACGGCGAGTACTTGAGTATTATTTGACTTGTTTAGGAAAATTTCTCTCTTACCTCGTAAAATATTTAGAAAACAGAAAAACTGACGCTTTAAACTTCGACGATTTTATCTGCTAAAGTGAGGAATCCGAATTCGATGTAGCATAAACAGACAATTGGAAACCATCAGTGACCAGATTTTACTAACGGCTACAAGCAGCAAGGGGGAACGAACCTGTAGACAACAGCCCACCATAATGTAAGAAAACGCTGGGCGAAAATACGGGAAAAGAATCTGAAACATATATCTTGATTTTGCCGTGATTTTAACAGGAACGCATTCACTCTCGTCGTTTTCCGAATTTTTCCTGAATGTAAGTGGTTTATTCTTCAGCCAATCCCTGTACGAAGTCCTCGGTTCAACTAATTTACTGTGATATCATGAAAAGCTTCAACACTAGTTGGACGTAAGTCACTCATACTTTATACCTGTTTGGTGTAAAGTGTTGTAGTTAATTTGCCTTCTGCCTGAGGCTGTCCTAATTACCATAGTTGAATAAATTTTAAGATAAACATAAATTTAGATAATTTTTTTTAAGATAAATTAAGATAAATTTCAAGATAAATTTTAAGATAAAAAGTTCAAGTTCTTGAAAATCTGTTCAATTTGCTATTTCGTTAATTATTCCAACATTTTCATGATAACTCACGGGTCAAACCCAACTAAGATACTCATTATATGGTAAGCTGATTTACATAAATTCATCTTCGATTTTCTCCGCTACGTAGCCGATATCACGACAATAGTTGATAAACATGGTAATATAAATGCATTCGTATTTTAAGAAAGAAACAACACTTGCATCCAAACTGTATGTTATTTACTACCGCTCGTCTTGTAAATCTCATTCAGTTTGGCTGCTCGTATTGTATTTACTGCTTAAAATCAATATGTCATCAATAAATACAAGTAACGTACCAGTCTTTATATAGATAAGGATGCTACATTGTGATGTACGATGCGGTATTGTCGTAACTACAGCCTAGTAACTCGTATCTTAGAGAAACCAACTTTCAATCAGCTGACAATACGGGATTTACAGTCTCTGTCCCTTCCTGTCACAATGTCAGCAAAACAAAACAGAATCCAGCTAATCGTAAACTGCTTAAGACCAAGACCTTTACTCCCAAAAGGCCCCTACATTTGAACTGTTCTCCAATATGTGCAATATAAGCTAATTTTGTTCAAAACGAGTACATTTAAGAATGAATGTTGAGTGAAATCACCAAGTTTTTTATTTTTTAATTTTTTTGTCCTTTAAGCGTTTTCATGAGATTGCACATATGACCAACCAAACCTTCCGAGCTAATCGTGGCTAAATTTACCTGATGTTTCACAGTAGCGGGGTAGCACTGTGAAAAGCACGATGCTACAGTAGCTTTGCATTGCGACACATTGAGACACACATACTGGAGAGGGAAAGTGACTTACCCTTTTGCCAAGAATCTGGTTAATGGCGGCACTCTCTTTTAGCGTACATTCCGAGATCACTTTGCTGCGCATCTCCTTCATGTACAACATAAACGCATTCAGAGGTTTCTTCACGTGTACCTTCTTTAGGTGTCCATTTTCGTGTGGCCCTGAAGGATTTCCGGGATTACCTTGACTGCAAAAACAGATATAGTGCGGACCTTAAAATTTACCCTAATGTACAGTGCAATAATGTAATGAAACGGGGTGGCAAATATAACAGCCTGACAGGATCAAACTTATTGTTTTACTGTTGCTAGCTTTCTTGAAAAAATATCCCTAATAAATGTTTACGTACAATCGCCACATAAACTAATTGGGACACCTTGGGAAATGTCAACTTTATTCACCGAAATCCCCTAAAATCACTTTCTAACTAAGTGATTTTACCAAGGTCCCACCACCAAGGCCCCAACACCTAGGTCCCCTCCCACTCTCCCCCCAATTCAATGTTGTTTATTCCTTACAACGTTTCCGCTTCGTCTTGTAACACTGTAGATAAGTTTTATGACGAAAGGAACATTAACCCAGCGAAAGAGGGCCAAATATTGTGGGCCATGGGAAGTGTCCCAACATTCCTGCAATGACTGTAGATGTATACTTCTGGTTTGTTTAGGTAATCATATGATAGCAAGTGCGACTAAGGATTTACACCACTCATGATATTTGAAAATTGTACCCAAAATTGCATGGGCCTGATGGCTTATGGTACAATTTTCAAATATCACGAGTGGTGTAAATCCTTCATTGCATAGTTTCATAATTTGTTATCAACTTGTATAGTTGTAAATTTAATTTAGTGCATTAAAGTTGTTTTAAAATACAAATACTGGTAACACTTTCATAACTTATGACAAAATATTGATTGAACTTATACACAGGGTATGTCAAAAAATACGGATTTTTGTTTGCAAATACAGGGGTTGACTTACACATCATATTGACCTATACACAGTGAAATATGGTAGCACCTTCTGAATAAGGGGGAGTTAGGCATCCCAAGCTCAAATTTGGAGGAATGGAGCAAGGAAATGTTCTAACAGGCCCAATCAATGGAGTAATCTTGGTTTAACACAAATTAATGACACAATACCTATTTGGTAATCCTGTTATTGATGTATGACAGATAACTGAAGTATTCATTGGTGGTGCTACAATGTGGCCATGGCGCTGGTCATCAGTAATACTTCCATGGGGATGTCGTGATGAGGCATCAACACTAGTGACAGACATAGCATTCGGATAATGAGGAGGATATTGAGGACCTCCATACATCATATGGGGTCTGTTGGGATGCCTGGAAGAGAACATGGCAGACCATAAATATTGACAAATGGTGGTCATGGTTACTTGTAACAATGAGGGTTAAACTCATTAATAATTCATGAATCAAAAATAAAAGTACATTAACATGTAATTTGTGTTTTGAAACTGGAGGAAGTTCCAAACTACTGGTAGTTTTGAAACATTTCAAGGTCCCTGGACTTTGAAATATAGTATTTCTAAACTAGTAGCAGTTTGGAAATAATCATGCAAATTTCTCTGTTTAACTGTTTAGCACCTGGAATTTTTTCTTTTGTTCTTTGTTCTCTCTTTGCTCCCTGGAATGTTCTTTTTTCTTAGTGTCTGACATATTGGAGACAGGGCATTAAAGAGTGAAGAAGTCAGTTGAAATACTTGACACATCAGACTTTACCAGGATTTCAAAGTCCTTGGGCATTAGAAGGGCTCACCTTTTCAAACACACGTGGACTTTGAAATCAAGGTAAAGTCCCCAGCTTGTATTTGAACTAACATTACATCTAATACAATGGCATGGCAATAGGATGCCAACTGGGGCCTGTAATTCTGAATTTCCAAGACTTTGTTATAGCAAGAAATTTGAACAAAACAGCTAAGATTGGCTCACGATCTAAGAGTTCTTAAAATGTAAAATTTTCCCAGTAGGCATAACCTACTGTACAAGTCCAAAATTCCCCAAACTTGCATGTAACATTCTCAGAAAGCCCAACAAAATTCAGATCTGCCCCATGCTATTGGTTTGATGAGCATCTTCCTGTTTTTTCCAATCTATTTGCCTGTTAAAGCCTCATTAATAGCAGCATATACTCTTGCTAGACTAAGCTCTGTCTCTTCAACGTTTAGGCCTATCTACAGTACAGTACATACAGTGTTGGGCCTATTAACCTGTTAAGGAGTAAGCTGGGCAGTGATTGCATGTACCCCTTTTATAAAAAAGAAGTTTTGTTGTAAAGAAAAATATGGAATTAGCCAACTCTTTTATGAATAAAATACAGGTAAGTGTATGGTAATCAGGAGCCATCTTGAAATACTACTTTTGCTATGGTAACACTGAAATTCCTTATTTCATGATAAGTCATGATTGTCTAGCTCTTTTTCTAAGTATTACATTATTACATTGGTCCTTTTCCTTTTTTCAAAGAAACTACACAGTACTAAGCCACCTTATTGGTTCAAGAATAACCTCACATGCCAATCCAGAATTAACTTTCCCAAAAATAGGAGTGTGTTAAATTAGGTGTGTCTACAAACGGCTTAATTACATTCTCAAAAATTTGCTGCAGGGATCCAGTAGGGGGAGCCCCCTTGTGGATGGGGCAAGATATCTTTTGGCCTGCCAAAAAAGTTAATACCCCATGAAGTGAAAATCATACTTCTTAAACCTTAACCAAAACCTCTCAACAGTCACTTTCCAGCCTTCTTGACATTAAATTTTGTGTCAATCTCCTGCAGCTGAACAAAGTTTGTATTCATTTAAACAATTTAATAGACATAACTATTTTAATTGCCCTGACAGTTGCTGAAGACATGTATCAAAAAAGATTTATCTCATATGTACAATTTAACTTTGCCACCCCACGTGAATATTTCAAACTTACAGGGGCTTGCACTCTACTCAAACTTATAGGGGCTTATACTCTGTTCAAAGTTGCCCCACTATCTCAGGGGCTTTAAACACACAAAGGAATTATACAAAATTGTATCATCTTTTTCAGTAATTTTAGGCTGATGACACAATGGTTTTGAAAGCCAATATTAAATATATTCAAGTATGAAAAGTATGATTAACAGTTTCTCAGGCAGATTTTTTTGGCATAAATGCCCACACAGTCTCTTCATATGCAGCTTTGTGCTTCCTCTATTTAAAAATAATGCAGTGATATTGATTCTCTAACTGGAATACAGTTATTCAACCTATTTTGGTAATTTCAGTCAAAGCTTCTCAAATACACTAAATACACTAAACCAATGAACCCACTTCACTGCAAGGTGTCTTCTACAGTACCTAGTGTCTACTTTCTGCATGTGACAATTTTTCTTTTTCCTTGGAAATCTTAATTTACAGATGGTGTTATGACAAACAAGTCAAACCTACTTTAAAATAATGTGTGAAATGAAAACCTTGACGTTTTTGGCAACCAAATGTCAAGCAGAATCCTGGCATCATTTACTGAAATAACTATTTAAAATTAGACAATGGTATTTACCCACTTAAGAACCAGACAACTAAACTATTGAGATGTCACCTGCAGTAGTCATAATATCATTAAGTTACACACACTTAACCCCGGTCTGAAGTGTTATTTTGTAGTGTACTCATACAGAGACAACACCTTGATGTAAAAAAACACAGCATGCAACCTAAAAGAACATTTCACAATAATAACTACTGCATCAATATCCACCAGTCAAAATTAAAATAGAAAATAAAGGTCAGTTTTTTTGATAAAATCACAAATGGAGTCAACAGCCATTTTCACTTAGGGATACTGATGCTATGGACTTATATTTACTGACGCAACTGGGTAGCACACATCTTACCAGACCAGTCTCAGCATAGACAAAACGAGTAAGGGTTGATGACATTGCTTACTTGTAGCTAGCAACTTGTCATGTTTATGTGGAAAGGAAATAACTTTAACTGAATCGTCTGACCAATGATATGATTGTCTTACAAATTAAAATCCTTCCTCGTGGTCACTTCTCTCGGCACTCCACATTGGTATTTTATCAGTAAGTTAAAAATTGATAGAATTGGTTTTCTGTTGACAGACATCTCCTCACTCAACAGTTTACTGTTGACACAGCCTGGTTCAGTTAAAAAATATGGACTGTGCATAATTTAGCATCTAGAGAGCAGCCTGCACAATGTGCAGAACAAGAACTGGATAGAATAACAACTACACAAATCCAATGTTCCATTGTCAAAATAAAATGCAGTAAACAAAATTTGCACATCAATATTATGTACTTCTACTGTGCCTTGATAGACTCTTCAAAACTTGCCATAGTAAAGATTCCTCAAGATTCACCAGAAATAATGACAGTTGAACATGACAGGTCAAGATATCAGACCCAACACTTGTATAAATAAAGTTGATCATTAACTCACCATTTTATCAAAATACAGTTGCTGATAACCTATCACAAAAATGTTTCTAAGATGCTTTCATTTTCTATTTTAATATTTTTTCACACCACATTCTTTGGCTGCCTCACATGTGACAAGTTACACTTGCATGCAAATTTTTAAGAAAATTGTGATTGTGACTGAGTACCCAGATCAGAAATTTTCAAATGGTTCCAATCATTCATTAAAGGGTCATCAATATCAGCACTTACCATACTCTCCCAGTGTAGTAAGGATTATCTTGTCTTGGATAGGCTGAATGAGGTGCATGTAAAGGACGAAAAATTTCAGTTTGGTGAGGGCCTGTGATTCCACCATAATGTGGGAAAACAGGCCTGCTATCCCTTTTTGCCTAACAAATGGTAAATAAAAAAGTCAAGAAAATCAAAACACTAATGCAAGGATTTCCAATTAACCCAACCATAGAAATGTAGCATATATTTAAATTAATTTTACAAAATATTTACAAGATTCATGGGCAGTAAACAGGTATGTTAAAAAATAGCATTATATAACAGTGTGTCTGAGCTTCATCAATGTTAAGTTTACTCATTTCTTATTGGTTTGTTCTGGTATACAATCTAATCCTACTTACAGCTTCTAAATGTGCCAATTTTTATAAGTACACAACACAAATATTTACCTCACTACACACAAATAATAATCATACCATACACACATCGCACTTCCTTTCTACTAGAACTTTTTGATTTCCTTAACCATTAGAAAAGTCACCTAGCATCAATACAAGTCATATTTTGGTAACTTATGAGTTGCTTGACATTTTCATTACAGCCAAAGACTCATATTTTAAAAGTTAAGCTACAGGTACAGTGTTTGTCTACAACTAGGCAAGACTTCAAAACTGAATGAACTGTTCAAGTTGTTTTTAAAGCTGCTGACCATGACAACACAAAGTCTTACCATTTTACAATGTTTTGGCAAATATTACTTCCTCCTTATTATTTCATGACAATAAATAACAATTAAACTTTTAACCCCCAAGGTGGCCATTTTAGAATTTTGTTCTGGCCAACTCAACATGATTTTAATCAGCACAATAAGGCCCCTGGGGGATTGTGATGCTACTTTTTGAGAAGTCTATCATTTACTTAGTAATCTGGGTTATAAGCTCCTTTTTTCTTTATCTGTTATGTATGTACTGTTGGTTAATTTGTTAACTTGTCATGCATTTTGTTCAAGCCTTGTTTCTACTTTGCAGATGGATGCAATCTGTTTAAATGCCATTTCCCCACCAGAATACTGAAAATTATTACCAGGAGACTTTAAAATCCATTCTAAGACCCATATAGCTTCCTTACCTTCACAAATATCACTGATCTATGATGTTTTTTAACCCCTTAGTAACTCCCAAGCCAACTCACAGATCTTCAACTAATATGTAAAGTCAGGGTGTTTTCCAGGGTAAATTTGCAAACATCTGGTTTGGGTGCTAGTAGGCTTTGAGTCCATTGCAGTGGGCTATGATCCCTAAAAGAATGGCAACCGCTGCACTGAACAAATCTGGTTTCTTCATTCTGCACAATAATTATTCTGGGTCAGAATTTGGTAAAATTAGCAAGACAAGGAAACTAGTCCCTGCTCCCCTAATTCAAAACGTTATTAAAGTGAATTGTTTGAACCCAAGACAATCAGTACATGTTGGTGAAAGTTGCTGGTTAGGTATGAATAGTCTTGAAGACAAGTGGTTGGGTTTTGACCAACATTTCAGCAGCTTCTGTGGTGTCATCTTCAGAGTCAAAAGAACTTGGAAGAAGACCACCACAGATGTTACCAAAATACCAGCTATAACAGCACAACCAGTCTTTCTCATGACTACCCTAATGAGGATAATCAACTTTCAGCAACACAAATCACAAAGGTATGTGAGATGTGATCATACCAGCAAATACTTGTCCAATTCAACTTCTACTTCAAATAAGAAAAATACTGTAAGTGTTTCAAACATAAGTGATCCTAACAGATGATGCAATTTTACTCCAGTAGACAGATAACTTTGTAAAATCATGTCTGCCTATACTAGGGAATGGTTATACTTGTGTTGATGATCCACAGGATCTCAACTACATTATTTGATGTGGTGATCTGACTTTTAGCCATTTATTTGGTACTGTACTCACACAAACAGTAGACCTGTGATCTGCATTCAAGTAACTCTACAATGTTTGTGGAAGTGACTGATGTTTTGATGGCCTTAGTAGTGGTCATCTTCACTTCACTTTGAAGATGACTGCCACTAAGGTCATCAAAACATCAGTCGCTTCCACAAACATTCTTTCTCAAGACTACACTAACCTGGACTATCAACATGTAACAATTCTCCCAGTTTCAGCATTCTTTGGGCAAGCTGTGCTCTGCTTTAGATGAACCCATTCTGCCTGTTTGTTCACGGACACCAGAAATATGCATGCTAATGGCAAACTTTCATTAAATAGATCTCAACTTGGAAAATGCAGTAGCAACTGTGAAGTTTTTCTTCAGGGAAATTCTTTTACCCATGACTGTGCCTACGTGTAGGTGTCTGTGGAAGAAAAGTTTTTCAAAGTGCTGTCCCTTGAATTATTGTGTGAGAGAAGTCACTAATACCAAGCGATCTAGATTCCAAATAATTATCCCTCATATATTGTATACCCACATAGCTACTACAAGTTACTGATTGAAGAAGTATTAAAAGGTATCACATGGTGTCTAGCTGTCTTTCCATCCAGACAAAAAGCCATCCTTACATCTCTCACTTTTATTTGAAATTGTCATTACAGAGCTGAGATTGAAGTTAGGTAATTATGGCAGAGGCCGTTTACTAGATTCACTTAGATAAGTTCTTCAAAATTCGTCAAGATGACAAGCTGTCACAGGAGATATCTTCTCAGACACCTTACAACCAATTCAAAAATAATACTGATCGGCAATCACAACGGCACGTTTGATTTGTACCCAAAGTTGAATGTAACGGCCTTTTATTTCTAGACACGAAATAATACTTGCAAAACATGAACATAGTCAAGGCTCAAGTGTGGACTTAAAAGTCAAATCAAGTTATTCAGGTCTAACAAAAGCACCATTAAACCATAGTGTCTATCCCAAACAGTGCTTTGTGCAAATCATACGTCTGCTTAATCCATGAAAAAATGTGTATTATAACACTACTCCACTTTCACGATGAAGACTTTCACACGTTTTTTCATCCCATAAGTCACCTAAACTATGGCGCTATAATTAAGCTTTCACAGCAACTGGCTATTCGGAAACCAAAGCACATCAAAACAATCGCTAATGATTTGGTCTTGTTTCCACTTAATACGAGAAAATGTATACAAACATTCGCCGAGATGCTTTTGTTGCTGTGATAAAAACACGACACTTTGTTTCATTATACCCAATATAGGTATAAAAGCATGCTTCATATTACAAGATACACATGGACAAGAGACAGGTTTAGAATACAAGAAAAATATTAAGTCGGTCTTAATCGCAGAACTGGCTGCGGCCACGGCCATACTTTCGTATTTTCTCCCGGGCTGTGATAAAATATTCAGCATTTACATTTTGGTGACTCGCGAAGGATGGCCAAGTGTGTCGAAACGTTCGCGAAGCAGTCCCCAACGATTAAGATGTCTTTTCAAATACCAAACAAAACTTGTGACTGTTTGAGTGAAATACGTGTCTAGATAATTGTTCAAGGCGATAAGTGCGCCTTTCTTCATATGCTTCACTATTAATACGGCACGAGCTCACCAAAAGCACAACCCGACGGAAAACCAGACAGACAGTCCCGCACATGCAACACTCGAACTTTGTCAAGAAACATTTGCCGACAAACATCAGCATTGTTGAGATGTCCCTCGAGGGGGGCAACCTTCGACCTCTATTCCCTTTTAGAATACCGCGGGTTGAATTAAACAGAAAATCACAAACACAGCTACTTGTATCCGAAATACTACATCGATGATACCACATCCAACCGCGTTGCTTCTTGCGAATTCCATCGATCGATTGCTGTAGAACGCCTCCAAAACTCTCCTGGCCCACACAAGACCAGTTCATTCGTTCCGAAAGAACTTCAAATCTTGTTAATAGCGTCTCTGAAATCATCGGACACTTTCGCCAGGATCTAAGATCGCCTTTGAAGTCGAGATTTTGCCGAAACAACTCTCGCTCCAAGAGAGATTGGCTCCGCAAACCGACTTCAAATGAGGCTTTCTTGACTATTAACAACCAAGATCACCTAGCATCGACAACTGTTAGTTAACCTGCTCTTTAGAGGTGTCGCGGGATTTGTACACATCGGTTAAAAACACACCATACCTCAATTCTCTCCGCATCTTTTTTAATGAGCTCGCTCTTTATGTCATTCACCAAGTCTACGTTGGATTCGTTCACAGCGTTTTCGTCTTCGTCTTGTTTATATTCCTTAACTTCGTCATCGGCGCCGTAATCATCCGTCGTCGTGTTACGAATCTGAGGCATTTCGCCTCTTCCAAACAGACCCAAACAAACACAAGTTTAGGAGGAATTCCACACTTCCACAAATGCTTGGCTCCCCTCTACACTATGTTATTGCGACTCACCGACTGTCTTTGAAGCACCGACAAGGAAGATCAAAGAGGGCCGCTGAATTTGATTGACAGATTCTAATCACCTGATTAATGACAACAAACCAATCATAAAACAACACAGGTGGTCATTAGTGACGTGCGGGTAATTATACCACTACCCAAGCACACATACTTGACGGCTGGCCAGCTTCTGCAACCCTGTTTTTTTCTGAGACAAGTAATCGCCATTTTTTAGACCGAACTGTGATCGATTTTCTTTCGTATGAGAGTACTTAAGCCAAGATATTGATTGGTACTATCTGCGCCAGTTTGTGTCCTCTAAATTTCAAAGACTCTACAAGTCAGAGAACAAAAACTCGAGATGCCGTATGAGATCGCAAATTCGACTGGCTGTTGCGTTAGCAGTTCGCTCGAGACTAAAAATTTGGGAAAGGAACCAAGAGCGTTCCTCCTAAAAGTTGCTGCTTTTAGAGTTTTAGATGTTATTGCTTTCTTTTTCCGTTCGTACGGCAAAGAGGATGTGCCATGAAAAGGACACTTGTGACAGAATATTTTCGTTTCCTGGCATATTGTCTTTGAGAATCTTCCAAAACTACCCAAGCCAAACGGTCTGGCCAATTACGAGGACAGTGATACTCACCTGAATTGTACTACGACTTCAAACTCTCAGAGCTACTTAACTTATGAACAAATATACGCCGGAATCTCACGCGACGAGGCGCCATTGTCGAATTCATTGCGGGGAAGTAAAACGCTAACAGTATTGAGGGTCGCTAAAATGCGTATAAAACAAACATGAGCATGTTTTTTTTCACAAGTGGATAATAGCCTTAATTCGGTACGGGAGAAGGGGTCAGGGATCGGGTAAAAATTCGTTTGGGGTAAGGATTTTGTTTTTAAAGTCGCTTGGGCGATTTGGGGCGTGTTCTGTCGGCATTCTTTGATGTCTCATATTACTTTTGAGATCAAAAGAGAAATAAATATGCACCGGATGTCCATGTTTATTGCATTGAATTAAGATTGGGGGATTAAAATACAAGCGTCAATGGAAGGAGCAAGGAGAGTCAGTCCCAAAAAACACGGTCACACAGAAAAAATCGAGCACAATTATAACATCAATCAACGATGGGAGAAAAAATCCTCAGTGTTCTCTCACAAATCGTGACGCAACCACGAGGAAAATTGATTGCAATTGGAACTTTAAAATTGCCACATGCCAAGTTTCACTGCTTAATTGTGGCTCAAACAACCAGTAAACTTTAACATGCGGTTAAATATTATTTTTTTAAAAATCTGTCTTGGTTTATCGGACAATCTCTGAGCCAATAGATTGCTTTGATTCGAAGGTAAACAGCTTTATTAAAATAAGCGTGAAAGACTGGTATAATGAAATTTAATGATCCTGTGCCTGCGAATCAAAACATGGTGGCCCAGATGACAGTGGCACCGCATCAGAAGTCCGCACGAAATGGTATCTAGGGAAAAACCGCGCTAATATACGAATCAGACGGGTGTAGTTTACAACGCCAGGTGAAGTATTTTTTTTTCCATACTAAATTCTCTTTGATTCAAGAGTGCACGTCGCAATGAAATGAACAGATCAACGTGTGAAGACCAGCCTGTTATTTCGGGAGTTTTGTACGGTACAGATCATTCAGGAGTCGCCACGAGTCGCGGTCGCGGAGGTGTTGATGAGGTGAAAAGTAGCATAGGTGATTTTCCTTCACCAACAGACCCACAGCGAAAATAGTTTATCTCTTTATGTTTGGTACATTATTGACAAAATTAGAATCAGGCTCGGATAAGGATTAAGGCTACAGTTCACGTTAAAGGTTACGAATACAACCAAAAATAACTAAATACCTAACTTTTGGACGCTAGCCGACCGTAAGTAATTAGCATGTCTAAAAATCGCGTGCGTTCCTTCCATATTCATTTCAAAAGCGATTGACGAGAAATTTTTGTTTTCACTGATTACATCTACGATACAAAAAAAACATTTGTCGAGCGGCAATAGATTATACACAAAACACAGTGTTTTTCGAGCGCGAACTTCAACTATAAGAGTTGAAATGCGTCCAATCGTGCGCGACTCCGCCGTATGCGCAAATTAATGAGTGCACGAAAGTCGGTGATGTTCGTTCTTGTTACCCTTGGGGCCAGGGTAACTTCCGCTCTCGCAAAGATAAACGGTTTAATTTTGCTTGCAAGGAAGCAGGCCAGACGCCCAGGGTAGGTTCCCCTTGACTAGCCATTAATGCTGAAATTATTCTAACAGCTATCAACCGGATCATTTGACTGGTCAAGAGAAATCGCTGCCATATTTGTTGACATTCCTGACTGTTTGTTTTCAAGGTTCAGAAAGACTAAATCATTCAAAAGTAAATATTAGAGGGGGTAATTGACAGAGAGAGAGGAGAGCTTTTACGTGCTTAATTCATTCAAACATGTCAAACAACGTTCGGTTGTGATATGAGCTTCTTTGAGCTTCTTCTTCTACTGCCACTCGCCCAAGGTGTTCTCCCAATAATCGCTAATCGCAAAACAGCCTTTTTCCATGAGTTTGTCGAACAGAAAGAATATTAGAGATATTTCATACCGCGCGAAGAATTGCCAGTAACGGATAATTCCATACGGGAAGGAAAAAAAGATGTGGTCTCCACATCACGGGCATACGAAGTTTAGCAAAGTTTTTTGGAACCGTTGTATCAGTTTCCTAGGGCTTTAACTCATTAAAGTCCGAGGAAATTGATAAGAAATTGACAAAACGGTTCAACCTCGTTCCTATGGCGCTTTTCCTTTCTGATTTCCCGCCCGTCGCAAATCACAAGGAAAAAGCGCTATGGGAACTAGGTTGGAAACGGTACAAAATTTTTTCCTAAAACTCATGTCACAGTTTGTTGCTCTGCAATGAACCTTGACATATTACTCGCTTCAAAAAAACACTTTTCTTACGCCCAATTCTAACGCCCGCTCGAGAAAAATTTGGTTTTTGAATCGAAATTCGAAGAGTAAGTAGAATAAAGTGACAAAGGTTTACACAGTGCACTGAGGTCAAATATTTGAGTTGGTTGGACCGAATAGAGTGAACTGATACATGATATTTGTCTTGTGCCACCAAATACTTTTCACCAGTTTTCTTAGCAACCTTGCAGAATTGATATCAAGCTGAAAATGCTGAAATGCGTTGTGAGAGCAATGACTAACTCTTTGCATCATCCCAGCCAAAATTTGTTATGAAAACACATCAAAATGTGAGCTAACCTGTTTTTTGGTCTGAGGTCAAAGTCCCCTTTTTAAAGTTATATGGTATTTTCTCATGGGTTCGTAGATAAGGAAATTCATTTGGGTCACGTGACCACCGACAAATTCGTCCAGTTTTTTGAAGCCATTATAAAGTTTTGAAAATTAGTACAAAATTTTACCACCTAAACCACCACAATGCAAATTACACCTGAGGGGCTAGTTCACAAACTCGTTTATCGTGTTTCATCTTCGTGTTTGGAACGCCTGATGAAACACACAAACTGTTGTTTTAACTATTACTTCGTAGTCCCTCGATTATATTTAAGTAAAGCCATGTAATCAAGTCCTTATTGAACTCGTTTGTTCAGTTGATGCAGAAATACCCCACTTCTGTTTTAACACATATGTCGATTCGTTGCACTGTTACTCATTCATTCACAACTAAATATAGAGTCAAAAGTCACTCGTCCGACTTATTTGTCATTTTCACAGCAGGTTCACGTCGATTTGATTTGGCGGGTCTGATTTTCGGGACCAACTTACCACCGGTTTGACACGATCTTCTTACTCAGATTAAATTGTCGGAAGAACATTCTAAGGACTTTATCAGGATCCAGTTTTCGTGACGGACAGAAATTTGACCCATTAAATGGGGCAACTTAAACTAGTCTTTAAGTTTTTTGAAACGATGATCGGACTCAAAAAGTTGGAAAACTGCCAAAACTGAAATCAGAATGATCTAACGTTTCGAGTGAAGACCAAAGATGGTGGTCAGACTTAGCCTTTTACTAAGGAGATGAATACAGGGGCGGAACCTGCTTATTACTCCCGGGTGGGCCAGACGAGAAAAATTTTTCTCAAAACAAGTTTCAAGCGCCAAATACGAGTAAAACAGCGTGGAGTCCATGGGCCCACCTCAGAACCCCAAGAGCAGGTACTTATTCTCTTTTCTTTTCTCGTTTTTTACTTCATGTTGTTCTTGCTTTCCTGGTGGTCCTCATTTATCCCGTCTTCATCGTTTTTTTTCGCCCGGGGTGGGTGGCTTGCCTATCCAGGAGAGCCCTAGCTATCTACGTTGGTGAACAAATGTGTTATACGATGTGTGACAGTTGGTGTCACGACGGACGACGTGGCACATTCTTCAAGCTCATTTCCTCAGATTTTTCCCCCCAAGGAAATGACCTTGACGAACATGTCCAGACATCCGTCCTTACTATTTCACTTCAGCTGACGCCAGACGATTTCTCTGGTCAGACCAGGAAGGATTAAAAATTACGTCATTAAAACTCTTTCCTGATCGTAGACACACTGGGCCATTTTACTCATCAAGGACATACATCCGATCCAGAAAGGTTTAAGCACCGCAGACAAGACCAAGTTTTTCCACGAAAAGTTCTATTTTCTCGTATGTACGACACAAATGTACGACTTGGTCAAGAGCTGATCATGCAAGGGTATTGACTACTCTAAGTCTAGGGGTACAATTTTCAACGTCCGCTACATATTTTGAAGTAATATTCCAAACACGATTTAGTGTTCGTCCGCCGTTTTCAAATACAGAGAAGCGAGTTTAAAAACGGAGCGAAGCTAAGTTTTGCTGACCAGTTTCGAGGTATTTGGAGAGTCATGGGAACACCAAGCGAATATTGGAGATCACTTCTCAAATGAGCCAGGATTGAGAGAAAATCGAGAGGAAGTTTTGCAAAGTTCAGCTACTATCTTCCTCCGATTTCTGGTACTTCTTATTTTTGCTTCTTGCATTTTAATGAATTTAAGAACTCTGAGAGAACCATGCGATTTTACTATTGTTTCTAAACTCCATCTGGGAATAACGGTTAAATATTGCGGAGCCTGATTTCTCTCTTGTGCCATTAAGAGTGAATGTTGATTACGTAAATGATGGTACTTCAGCGTCACACAGGTCAATTACTTCTTTGAGAGCCATGTTTAGCATCTTATAAACTCAACAATAATTTATGAGAAAGATTTAAAAGAGAGCAGTTTACCCAGTTTCTGTGTACCATGAGATACAGAACTGATGAAATAAACATCAGTTCTGTATCACATGTACAGACACTAGTGTCTGTTGGATTTTGTGCAAGTTGATCGTCTAGGTAAGTGTCAGTAGCCTTGAGAAAGACCATTGGTGCAAGTGACTGACGTTTCGACAGTACAAATATAGGTGAACCTGATACTTACTCTTCACTTGAGTCTGATGTTGACCGCTACTAAGGCAGTCGAAACGTCAGTCAATTCCACCGACAGTTTTTCTGAAGACTGCACTAGCCTGGACGATCAACTTCTCCAAACATCTACCAATTCTCCCAGGTTCAAACCATTTACCTTACCAGTATCCGTATCGAGCCTCGTTGTCTGTATATCTGGATACAGAACGGCCACTCATCTGGTAAATATTCCATACAGAAGGACTTCATAGAAACCAATTATATTACTCCAAACTTTGCCTGTTTGTCATTATCTCATGAACAACATATAACTTCGAGTAACTGAATTTAACAACCACAAAGAAATACGCGATTTCCTATAAGTTATTTCTTATGTTTTGACATGCAAATTCCAATCAAATCTTAATTTTTTTCAAAAATGAAGTGAGATACGGCAGAGTTAGAATGGTGAAATAATTTTTGAAATAATGGAGATCGGCATAATACAATTTTTTTCAAACGCGGTTTTCATTTATTATACGGCAGGGTTTGTAGGACTTAGAAGTATGAATCGGAGTGATTTTTTGGATATGAACTGCGAGTGGCCTCAAGTGTCTTTTTAAAAACATTTGAGAATACGATTTCTTTAGGATACACCGAACATCTCAAATGATTCTCCCCCTTCCCCAGGGCCTTAGCTTTGATTGATTACGAATACCAGATTCGGCATTTACGTAATTGTCTATCCCTCCTTTTGCTTTCGCCACCACTTGTTGACGCAAGAAAGTCGTAGACGTCGTACTGTTGAGGACGAAATTCGAGCAAAATCTCGCATTCCTCCAAAGAAAAGAAATGATGGAAAGTTGGGAATTTTTTCCAGATCCTTGCGTTTTTTTTGCAAGTCATATACAAGAAATATTGGTTCCCCTTCCCCCTCTTCTTTTCAGTCAAAACCAGAGTTTACTAAAGAAAGCGGCAAATAAACGTAGACACGTTTTCATCGTCCTTGTGATTGAAAACTAAAGTGAGAAACTTGTAACAACGACTCGTACGCCAAATCCGAGTTGGCCAAACATGACAATGATGTGGCAAAAGTTTGCGAGAATAAAGGTCAGCTCCTTTTCTTGCTAACAGTTGACCAGCATGTAAGTGTTGCCAGGACGTTCAAAAATACAAACGTGGGATTGCCAATGCATATTTGCTAACGTTTCTGCCAGGAACTAGATTTTCAGATCTTCGTATCTAGGATATATCTTTCCTATCCACCTTACTCTGGTCGAGAAATCGTCGCATAAACGAGTTCAAACGTTGTTTCTGACTTATCCGATGCACGAGCACCAATCAACCGAGGTAAAAAAGATGGCGAATTTTACATTTTACCATGATTCTTTGGGAACCTAACTTAGTTGATATAACAGAAACGTGACACGTCACCATCGATTTGGAATTTTCTGCACACTGTAGCATTTGATAGCATTGTAAGATATGGCGTTTTCTGTGGGCAAAGGATCACGGTAAAAGGTACAAACCGCCAATTTTTTTGCTACGATATGTTACCCTCCAGTCGATGGACTCGATTTCTGCCATGTTTTGAATATCGCAGGGAGTAAGTACCACTTGAGGTGGCTTTTGGAGAGTCAGATTAAACAAATCGGATTGTTGAACTGGCATCCGACTGTTCACATTCGAAAAATCGGATAAGTTTAATCGGATATTATGAACCGCCCTTCACATTGACCTAAAAACGGCGGGAATTAATTACTCGTTGCTGATTGGCCAAATCAGGGTAATCGGGGATACTGTGGATTATCTCCACTTATCCACACTGCGTGATTATGAATTTTTCTCAGAGGTGTAAATCCTTATCCAATAAGTATACGATAGACGGATTATATTCTTGCTTTATTTTTCCTTATTTACATAACAACTAAGCAGCAACACAAAGTATCCATAAGAAACCGGAGATGGCAAAATTCTCCTGTTAGAGGGCAAAATTCTCCACCAGCTTCCTTAATCAACACTCCATAGGAATTACTGAATTGAAAATGGATTTGTAAACGAAAAGAAAAAAGTAATTTGTCCAGGAGGGGAACGTCAATGGAAGGCAAACTGGTCTCGGACATAAGTTGCATTCTTAGTCTTGAAAACGAATGTTTTCTAAAAAATTGCTTAGTCAAAAGTCCTTAGCTTTAAATAATGGGCTTTCAGACTGAAAGTACAACCTCTCTAACGGTTGAAAATTAAAAAAATTTCTAGGAGAAAGCGCCCTCTAGCAGGGTACACCGTGACAGTTTCACATGTCACATTCCCTTGCTACTTAAACATTAAACAATAAACCCGTAAAACGTATTATCTGACAAAAACACCAACATAATTCTCGGTCTTGTTATTCTCCCTTAAGAAAATCAGTGATTCCCCTGGGCAACTTCAGTGCAACGATCCTCTTTGCCGCCCTTGAGTATGCTTGTGTACGGCTAGGCTCTGATATAATCACGGGAAACGTCTTATGGCCACTATGCCCAGCCGATGGCGCCCAGAGATCTTTCAGGTTCGCGGTCATTAGAGCCCCTACCTGCCCATTCACCTACTTTAGATGGTGTGCGCTTTCTAAATTCTAGAAGGTAACAATGTGTTTATGGCCAGGATTTTGAAAGAAGGCGTACAAAATGTACTCTCCAAAACGTTCCCTCCCAGAAAATGTTCAAAAATTAAATTTTTTGAACATCTTTGACGAAATTTGATGGCAATAAATTCACTACGTTGCGCTTACACTATGGGCATTGTGCCTAGATGACTATTATTTCATTTAGCTACGGCAAAGGTTAGATTGTTCGATTTACAACATTTACTTTACGATGAAGTATATAACGAGGCCAATAGCACCAAGAATGGCAAGGCAAATGATCGCCAGGATTATTTTGTTTTGTATTATCCTATCGTAAAACAAAAAGAAAAGGGAGTTTAGACTGAACAGAAAAGAGATGACTCAGAGAACTTATTTTGGCGATAACTAACTGGAAAGATAATTGCCCATTCAGCTAATTGCCATACACTTTCAACGGGCCTTTCTCCTTCAAGGAGGGATGAAAGTGTTTCACACCGCTTCCTCCACATTTCTTCGAAGTCCTGATGACAAGTTTCAATATTTCATCTCTATCGAAAGAGGTGGTTATGTTATGAAGGAAGATGGTGCCGCTGGTGGAACGTAACAGAGATTAAGATTCTATTGCGGAAGTAGTTCCTGACGTAGAGAGGTATCAAGAATGGAGTGTCGAAAGTCAGTGAACCACAAGGGGATGAAAGGTAGGTGTGGGGAGAAAAACAAGTGAGTAGGAGGGGAAGCAATGGTTCGAATACGAGTAAGGGTTTTGTTTCTTTCATTTCAAGCACCGAGAAGCAGTTGAAAAAACGAGACAAAGCCAGGGGTTTTCTTTAAAAAAACTTCGATGTTTGTGGGAGTTGATCATCCAGGTTAGGGTAGTCTTGAGAAAGACTGTTGGTGAAAGTGACTGACGTTTCGACAGCCTTAGCGACGGTCATCTTCGGAGTCAAGTGATCGCCGCTCAGGCCGTCGAAACGTCAGTCACTTCCACCAACAGTCTTTCTCAAGACTACACTAAGCTAGACGATTAACTTCCACAAACATCCAACGACTCTCCATGAGGATTCATATGAGGTTTTGAGAAATGGGCTCCCCAGATTTCTGGTTTGCCCCAGGCCACCATTTCATAATACAGCAACCTTACCTACCTTCTCATCATTCCAGTTAGTATTCTTGAACTTTTGCTCAGGTTTTGGTCTGTGTTTCTCAGCTAAAAAAAAAGCATCACCGGGAAGAAGATTAGAATGCTTAACTTTCATACCACGGGTTGCAAATGATACAAAAATCTCCACACAAACACCTAAGCTTTACTTAAAAATACTCTTGACAAATTTAATTGCCCTTGTGTTTGCATAAATACATTATTATTATATGTGAAGAGCTATTTTATCACAATTCGAAATTAAGCTTGTCTTCAAGGGTAGTCACTTACCCTTTCTCTCGTTCTTGTCATAACTTCACGATCCCTGTGCAAATTGTCCATGATTGCAGTACCCATCTCCTCTGAATGAAACAAACAATCACAGTGAATTTTTCTATTTCTGTATGCAAAACAATATTTAACTGAAAAGAAAATAAACTCATGACTACATCTTGTCTAGAATCTCAAGGGTACTAGACAGTACAGTGACATGTTTCACAGTATCAGGGGCTTTTAGTGAATTACAGTAAAATACAGCACGACAGTAATGTACAGTTCTTCAGTGGTACAGTATTGCATGGTTAGTTCAGTACAGTAGAAGTCCAATGCAGTACAGTACTAATGCAGAGCGGTGCAGTTGGTACACTACGGTATACTAGCAGTTATGGCAAAATCCAGTGAATTTAAGTAGTTATCAGTCAATATGGATTTTTCCCTTATTCTCACCAGAAAATTGTCTGACTGTTACTTGTGCACTGTGAATATGTTTTCAATTTGTACCACCAAGGTGATGAACATTTATCATGATAAGCAGTTAGTTTTAGCCAATCAGGGTCAAAGCATAATATGTTTTAATCACCCGATGGCTTACTTAATCAGATTAAGAGTTTTATGCAACTGGGGCCAGATCTGTAAGTAGCATCAGATCTGTAGCTTGAGTAGCATCATACATCCCCAAACATTCATTACTATTGCAGTGAAGCATGATGTTTTGTTCAACATCATTCAAATATAATTAAACAGGTTTGAATGCATATTAAACCAATGTTTTATCTTGGTTTAACTTTTAAAAGGTATTTAACCCACAGGGATTTATTCTTCTTGAAATCATCAAGGGATTTAATGGTCATATAGTTAGTGACCATGTTGCATTGCAGATACAGAGACTATTAATGTTGCTTATACCTGTCTCAATACACATTCTGTATCCTTCCTCTAGTCTGTTTGAACTTCGGTCAAGTCTTTCTGTATTGTCCAGCAACCTGGTTCTCTGTATAAAAATTACAATATCAAATTTAAATTTAAGCTTTTAACTCATTTAGAGGCAAAGTCATACTGTAGTATTTTATGCTGGCTAATGCCCAAAATAAATTAATAGTATATATAAAATATATTATATTTTATATTCTATTAAATAATTAATAGTATATATATAAAATAAATTAAAGAATCAAATATTTAAAATCTACATAATTGTTTCTTGTATTATAAATGTGGTTTACATTCTAAGTTGTTTCTAAAAATATGCAGGGGGTTTTGAAGCTTACAGTACATGCAGACCCAAAGTTGATGGATAATTATACTCTTTTTTATGCTCAAGGTTTATTCACTTCCTGATTTCATTAGATAGTGGTCACATTGAAGCAAAGTTGCCTTTGCCTAAATACTCTCAAAAAAAAAAAAAAACGTTTATGACCCTGAAAAAG
This sequence comes from Nanipora kamurai, assembly GCA_036872915.1. Lineage (NCBI taxonomy): Eukaryota > Metazoa > Cnidaria > Anthozoa > Scleralcyonacea > Helioporidae > Nanipora > Nanipora kamurai. Next base: position 679,097 of record JBAHVQ010000507.1, read on the forward strand.
CCCTGTGACCAATGTGAACCAAGGTTGCCCACAACCCTTTCACAAGAGAACTACAACCAATCTAATATTCATTGTTCAGCCCTCCCCCAAATAAAGCTTGCAATTTTAATACTTCTCCAGACACAACAACAAAAATAACAACATCAAACATGCATGGGTTAATCTACATCAACACAAAAAACAACCACCATCAATGCATTAATAATTTTAATATCCATTGTGTTTCCTTTCAAAATTTAGATATCCTCAAAAAAATCACTGGTTTCCCCACCCCCATCGTATACATAATGAATTTAGCTTGGTATTATTTCTGGTTGTCCAAAAGATTACGCAGTTGCCCATTCCACTATATATCCACTTAATGAACTAAATTCTTCACCTGATCTTCAGAACTTGATGTGAATTCTGAGTTAAGTAACTCATGGCGATTTGCCTCATGGTCCCCAAACTTCACCTGAGCTTTTTTCTATAAAAATTTACAAACATGGATTTTACCATTACTAGATACATACTTGTAAAAACAGTGAAAGCTGCAGGGGAAAGTCATCAGCATTTGGGGACATGGGAGTTAGGAATAGTTTAGATTATATCATGTTTCATTTGTTCTTACCACTAGAGTAAATAAGATTTGAAAAGCAACATCTCCTGTATATAATTATGACAGACTCAATGGAAAGCTATTTTGTCATGGCTAAAAAAGAGCCAGTTTTAATATTTGGTGCTAGTACGATGATATTCACTGTCGGCAACAATTATTGAGCAATGTTGTGCTCTCGAAATTTTTACTATAAATTCATACTCTACAATTAAATTTTTACCATCAAAAATCAGTAAAAACTTAGTGAAGCCTTACTAGTTCTTGCTCTAATTTCCGTAGTTCTCTCTGGTATGTTTTCGTTCGGGTCGAATACTTGCTTTTATCTGCTCCGGTCATTTCTCGAACCTCCAAATCCATCTGCTCAAGCTGAAAAATAAACGAACGAATGAATTATATATATATATCACAGAGAGAACTAAAATCCTCTTCCGTAGGCAGAAAGCCTTGAGAAACTGTCCTTTCGTAAGCAATTTCATTCCTATCATACATAAGGAGCCAAAAGCATGTACAAAAGAATGGTGTTCTAAAGTGTTCTCACGTCTTACCAATTCTGTAACTTCGTCAATAATTTTTTCGACATTCTTGACTTCGGCTTTCTTCGCACCTAACCATCAAAAATCCCAGAAGAAATCTCTGAAATATCTATTTTCAATTGTATGATGTACAAGAATCATAAAAAAATATACAAGCCAAAAGTACGTGAAATACGAGTCGACTTGTATCTGTCGTCATTAATATTTCGACATATTTTTGAAAATGATCGTAAAGTTTTTACCTCCTTCTAGATTAGGAATCCTTCCGATTTTAGCTGTAATGTCAGCTGTTAAATGACCAAATGTATTCTCGTAATTGGTGAAAAGGTCACTCATCTTGGCATGCGAAAATATCCGAAGGGAAAAACAAAAGTTGTTGTACAGTGCTAAGTCACGCAACCAACAAAGCCACCATTTTGTCCGATATCTGCGACAAGACGGAAATGACGTAGCATAGGGTCAAAACAAGACGAGAGACAAGAAGGTGGAGGGAGAACGCCTGGGTCGAGTTTGGACGGAAGACAAGACACATTCCTGAAATGGTCTTCTTTCACAAACTTTTTAGAATTTCTAGGAAACGTTGATAGTTACAGCTTCGCAAGTCAGCCACAGTTACTCACAAATTCGGCTCAAGCCCTCCAACACTTCTGAACTCAACGATCCTTTCAAGTATTTCTTCAGTAGGTGGGGCAGGAAGTTTTCAGTAAATTAAGCTTCCTTTTCTACAAATTTTATGGTTGGCATTGTACTTCACGGACTGCCGTCAGTTGTTCTAGTACTTTGGTCAAATACAATGTAGTGCTAGTCTGAACTGTCAAAAATCCAAACAGAACCTGAAAGACCAGCAAGACTGAAAAACGTTACAAGTCTCACATTCATTTTAGGGCAGAAAACTTCTTGGACTTTTCGTTTGTAATTGCATAATCAAATTACAAAGTAGCTCCTAAATCACGTGAAGATAGCTTGAGGCTTCCAAAGTAACTTCCCAGCAAGGTAACTAACGCCTTTCTCCGAATGGTATACCATTCGCACAGAAAGGACGAATAGAAATCTCTAGTTTTAACATTACACAGACACACAAATAGTTCACTTTGCGTTTTATCCTTCCCATAAAAATGGATTTCTCTAAAATTACGACCGAGTATAGTATTTAAGTTTATCCCTGTTTGGTCCGACCCCTTTAACCCTTTAGCTACCAATGGGGGCGGTTTCAGCCCCCACTGCTTTCAGTGAGCCTTTTTGTAGTACTTGTCAGCAGTCATACAACA
>JBAHVQ010000507.1:683958-705560 GCA_036872915.1 Nanipora kamurai
ATGAAGTCCTGAGTCAACAGGTCGAAAGCTTAGCATTAAAATAAAACGTGGTGTTCCACAAACTATACATAGTATACTACTTCTCTTTATTGGATATATACTGACACAAATTTTCAGTTTCACAAAAGACACAGAATCATCTGGTATGCGAAGATATTTGAGGAGTTCGTATATCGTAGCCTTGATATAGATAGCGTTACATCGCCCTAATCCACTCGTAACTAAATTGGTATATGAATCACGTAAATAACTACTGTAAATACTTAATGCTGAACACGAACTTACTTCATGTGGGAGCTTCGTAAATCTCAGACTAGTAGACGTTCGTCAAGCTCGTTCTCTCAGAAAAACGATTTCTGAGCCGTAGACGGAAATCGAACCCGAATTGAATCACGTAAATAACTAACGTATCTTATTAAGCACAACTTTCTCGTAGTGCAGTTTAAAAACTAAACCCGAACACTTCACAACTTCGCGAATAGCTACTACTGAAATACCATTTTTGACGCATTCCTACTGTAATTATCTTTTCCATGTTAATATTCCTCTTACTCATTCCAGTATTTAGTCACTATATGTGCGTTCACATTAGTGGACTCGTATTGGATTTGGACTAAGGTTTTCCTGACGTGTACGCAGTCGATCTGGATTTGGACTGGACTTGAGTCCAAGCATTTGTGGTGCACTGGGAAGGACCAAAGTTGGACTGGATCAACTGTGAACGCAGTCAAACTGGATCTGGGATTGAAAGGAAATTTTTAGTTTAAATAAACTCCATACCTTTTCTTTGTCTGTCTCGATATAGCACTTTTTCTGGAAGTCCGAAAACAAGCCAAACAGGTAATGTGAACACAACTAGTTTGTCTAATTTCAGTCCAAATCTAGCCCGATTCTGCTAATGTGAACGAACCTTACTTCTCTCAAAGTAAGGTTTAAGGCTTCGTACTCACTCTGATATTCTTAAATCTCCCGGCGGTTTTCCTCTACGCCCATACTTCCTCCATTTCTGATACTCAATCAACTTGCGGCGACCAGTTTTCTCACCCTCCTTCACAGGGTCACTTAGACTTTTCTGATGGACAGGGCGAGGGACATCAGGCCCTTGGTCTAGAGTCTGATCGGTGGACTCAATTGCGGACCTCGATTTTCCATAACGTTTTATCCGACCGCTTTCTCCCGAATCACTTCGTAATGGTACGGATTCTTCACTGGTGACAACAAAGTTCTCGCGTGTTTTTCTACCTTCCTCTATTTTATCTCCATTGTTTTCCGTGTTCACTGCTTCTTCATTTGCAGTCCCCTTACGTTCCTCTTGGTCATTAGCATCCTTTATTTTCAATTTCGGATTCTTTAAAACGATCTCAAGATTTGAAGTGAAAGATCGAGATTTCTTGACGGACGGTGTTGGAGGTGTTTTGACAATTGACGGAACAAGAACTTCGCCTACAACGGTCACGTTGACAAGTACATGAATTTTTGATGGTCTAGTTCACGTTGACAAACAAACAGAAAGGAAGGTTGGCCAAGACACAGGTACACTGACATGACGGCAGTTAGGCACAGAGACGAACAGACAGACAGGCCTGCATACACACGATTAGACGGAGATATGGACAAATGAGAAGGAAGGAACGACGGTAGGACGCAATAGTAGTAAGAAAGGGGGAACAGGAATGAAGGGACACAGCCATGAAGTAATACAGGAATGAAGGAAGGAAGCAGGCAATCCAGGATGCAAGGAATCAGGGAAAGAAAGAAGGAAGGGGAGGGAAGAAAAAGGAAAGAAAGAAGGAAGCAAGAAAGCAAGCAAGCAAGAAAAGACGAAGGTATCCACGAGAGATGGAGGCAAACTAATACCAACTAGCATCTTCCATCAAAGCCATATAATTACTAGACATAGAATGTGGGCTCCAACCTCTTGCTAGTAATCCAGGGGGATTGCCACAGAGGTCACCATTGACCCTTACATATCCCCCATTTTGTTCAAACAGAACTCTGTCCCGGCCTGTTTTATAGAAGAACGCACGGTTCTCTCAGGCATTGCCGATAGTTTCTTTCGTATTTGATTGACATTACAACAGGTCAAAGAAACTAGATTAGTAGATTAGAACGTGGTATTCTTGGCATCCTACGGGAAAATTTTCGAAACCCTTTTTGATAGTTGGCCACCAGAGGAAAATCCAATATGGCAGATTTGTAAGGGTAAAAAAATTATTCGACTTGCGGCAGTCACGAGACCAAGCCCACATTTTATGACCAGTAATTCTGTGATTAAAGTTCTCGATGTATTAGTTTTAGTTCTACTATCGCTCTCCTACATTTCGCAGTTCTATTTTTACTTATCGCATGACATCCTTCGCAGCCCGTAAATATTAAAAAGTCAAACAACTCAACACTAGATCAAGGGTCTCATTCATGGAGCACACTGGCCGGAACCCCAATAAAGATTCTAATCCAGCCCGCTAGATCATTTTCAAATATATTAACATAATTCTTAATATTTGTGAAAATGCATAGTTTTCACATGGTACTGTAGTGTTCATTCCCACGTAATTTATGACCAGTTTGTTTGCAGGTTCAAAATATCGAAATCGATGATTCTCAGACAAATAAGGGAAAACAAAATTTTAAAGAAATTGGTAATGTTATTTTCCCGCCAAAAATGCCCCTACAAAGAATCTGAACATATCTTCTTTTTAAAAGGTAGAACATAATGCCGTAACAACTTCGTACCCAGGGTCTTATCTCCGCTCCCGCAGCGAAGAGCCTGAGAGTAACGGGAGCGGAGATAAGACCCTGGGTACGAGGTTGAATGACGTAATTATATAGATATGGAAGCCATGTTCTTGTTTTGTGTCGTGAGAAAAATTTTTGCGGAATCTATGTAAGTGATTAAATCAAAACTATTCAAATTGTTATGGCATTTTGGCGGATCCAAAGTTGATGTTTGGGTGGGGCCAAAATTGGTCAGCTATTAGCGCTTCCGGTTTAGACATGCACTCACTGGCCACTGCACCGTTCACGTCAATATCCCCCCTGACCGATGTTACAATCTTGTTCCAACCTTCTTGTTCCTACATTGAAACGATGCTGTGTGCCCATTTTCGCCAACTTCTAGAAGGAAAATATCATAAATTCTAATATTGGGTTCTTTTATGGGAGGCGCCATAGGACAGTTTGGACCCCAGATTTTCATCTTGAAGAGGTGATAGTCCCTTTGGCCACACCCTGGATCCGCCAGTGTACCCTGTACACATCAGTTCTATTAGTTCGCCTCACTTGAGGTTGGATTGGGCCTAATATGGCCCATAACATGAAATGAATCTAAAATGCTCGCATTCACAAGCAAGTAAACGAACCAATGAGAACGAGATCACCAGTCGACATCCCTCATCCGTTCCTGACTTACCTGTGGACACGTTAAGAATGCTGTCTGGCGTAAAATTCCACATATCATCCTTATCTGACGGAGGCGATCTCGAGATAGAAATACAACTGTCACTTTTTGAAATTTCCTTTTTGGAAAGTTTTTTGCCAGCCTGTTCCGAAATAGGTATTGCACTACAACTAACAGTAGTCGACGAAGTCCATGCGCCATCGACGTTGTTCTGAAGCATGTCCTGACTTGAATGAAACGCTGAGCTAAAATCACTCGTAGAACTGGCCGTAGACTGTTTATCAAACGAGGCCTCGGTCCGTGTATTCTCAGAAACGATCGACTCATTTTTTGTAACAGTTTTGTCGAGCGTACTGCCAGCTGGCGCCTCGCCACGGAAATTTTCCCACTTTTTCGCCAGTGATTCCCGCGATGACTCAGTTTCAATCTCTCCGTCGTTGTTTCCTTGCTCCCCTTGGACCGAGTCCCCCATGAAACTCAACCGGTTGTCGGCCACGTGAAAATTACTGTACTCGTCTGCATCGAGTATATCGCAGAAGTTCGTGGTTCGCGTAAGTCTACCAAGTCCTAAACCACTGTCCACCTCGCTAAGGTTGTCAAAATCCTCCAAACTATGCGTGGTGTTGCCACGTGACATCTTGTCGTTGTGCGCAAGAGAGCCACGCTTTACGTAATCACTGAAGTGCCTCTGAAGTGGTTTCCGTGTGCGCGACTGCGCTTCCTTTGGTATCCACTCGGCAGAAAGACTCAACATTTGTTTCAACGACATATTCTCTGGTCCGCGTGCCCCTCCCCATAGGTCACTGTGAGGTCGCCTAGATGTCCGGGCTTTCGTTTTCCTTCGACTGTCAACCTCAACGTCCCCGTCATACTCGTGATCCTCATCGATCCCGCCCTCTCTTGCCATAGCACCGATGTTTTCACTGCTGTGTAACACATGCTCATGAGGATCTCGAAGTTCTAGCTCCAGAATCAGTTGGTCGCGTTCCGCTTGGAGCGCAGCGATTGTCGCTTCCATGTCCATTATCTGCCACTCAATAACCGAGACATACTTCTCTTTTTCAGCTAGGGTTAGTTCCAGCGATCTCACCTTGTCAAAAAAACACAATACATTTTTCCATGGATAAGAACAGCTTACTAAAGACACAAAACACAAAGACCATCGCCTGCGTTCTTAAAGGTCTAAACTCACCGAGTGCGATGGGATTTTTCAGTTTACGCAAACACATAAATGTCAATGATGTGAACTTTATCAAAATTATGCAAGGACATTCTAGTATCGTATGCAGTATCGTGTCCAAAATCGCGTTAAAGGGATAACTTTATTCGCTTATACGATCAGTGCGTTTGGCCCTAAAGAGGACTAACCGAGAATGAGGCGTGAACTGAGAAAACACTTGCGGAAAAATGAAGGGCGCGTAAAACTGCTCAATCTTTACCCATTTGCAACGCCGCCAAGTTAGTTTAAAACTTCTCTCTCCAAAGTTGCCACAATAGAACAAAGTGGACAAGATTAAAAGTAATTTTGATTGAGGACGACAGCACGAAGGCAACCGCAAAGGCGACTGCAAAGAGGACGCCGAGAATGACGTCATTGATGACATTTCTGAAGCAGGAGGTGTATGACGTCTTTATTTAACTTCGCTGTGGCGTTCTCTTTCTTAATCTAATGCACGTATCAAAATTTTCCCCCTGAGAAGGGCGTGCGGGCAACCCAGGGGATTTTTAACCTTCTGATAAAATGGACTCACCATCCCCACATTGGGGCAATGAACAACTCTCAAAATCCTCAGTTACGACCGTTCCATTTATCAGGAAAATCAAAGAGACCTTTCCTTTTTTCGCTGCTGTCGTATTTTCGTCCACCTTGCTTTCCATGTAATTTCTGATATGCAAAGTTCATGCAAAAAGCCATAAACTTTGAGTTATTTACTCCGAGCTTTCGCCGACTTTCCAAGATAGTGTCGTCTAAAATGCCCCACTCTTGGACCTGAGGTACCGGTCAAATTTCCCACACTAGGGCTGACACACATCGTCAAACCCCCTGGGTTGCCCGCACACCTCCCTCAGAGGTAAAACTTTGACAGCTGTATAAAACTCCCTCAAAATATGCGACTCCAGACTTCTTGAAAGCCAACCACATTGCTTAGTTTTGCCTGAAGTGATAAAGGTCTGCCAAGAAGCCAAAATCACGAGCATTTTTTTATCCTGTTGTTCTAGAAATCACAACATTTTGCTCAACCCAGTGTCTTAATTGTTAATCACTTGTACTTTTGTTACTGTATCTTTTTAGTTTGCAAGGAAACAAAGGCTTTTGACACTGGTACATTTAAATAATCAAGCAGTATTACTTGTGCTAAATTATCATAAATACCTTTGATTCCATTTCTTGTATTCTTAATTCTGCATTTTCAGAATCTATAGCACAGCTTAGTGATGTGACTGAAAAATTACCTCGCTTTTCTGAAAAATGAGACACAAATGACTTCAACAGTAAACTTATACCACAGGGAAACACAAATAAAAAACAATGAATCCAAATACAAAGAACTATATTATGCTGGTTTATTTTAATATCTTACACACACTTTCAATTCATGATGAAAGTGTCAGAAACTTTAAAGAATACTGTTCCTCAACTTTGAATCCAGTTCTATTGATAAATACCGTAAACTAATTGTAATTCCAAATGTAGTTTGCATAATTATTATGAATAGAAATAGCAAATATAATGTTCACTGTTTGTTTGTTAAATATAGTAAACATTATATTTGCTATTTCTAATCAGAATTTGCTATTTCTAATCAAACTATGTTCAGAATTACCATTATTTTATTTATACTGAAGAAATCAGTTGGTAAATGATTCTATGGCTAAGTATTAATGAATAAGCAAACTCAAAGTCTTCTAAGAGGGCTTTGAAAAGGGCAAACATGTATGCATGCTCACACCTTCTGCAAATGCACAACTGTTCAGGTATCTGTCAATAGACAGACTCACAAAAGACCCAATAAAACTGTAGATCATTAAACTCTATAAATATTGTATTTAGAGTTGAGTGATAGAAATTGGTAAAGAAAAAGCACTACTTGGTAAAAATCTGCACCAATTATTTTCATTACAACTTTAACAGAAACTCTTTATTGTATTTAATCAAGCAAGTGCCATGATGCAGCTCAAGAAAGGTGCTTATTATATCTCAAAAAACAAAGTTTTTGAATTGGAATGTCTGCTTTTTTCTTCTTTAAAAACAACAAAAACAACAACCAGTACAACAATTTGAATAAGTGCCACTATGGAGCTCAAGTGCCTCAAATAAGCACGGCATTGTTCTTCAGAGGTGCAGCATTTATTCAACGGTATTTGTATTTTTACTTTCCCAGGTGGCACTTCTTCAGGGGAGGTGCTTATTTGGGTAAAAACTGTAATTAGGTAATAGATTTACCATTTCCTCATTATTACCAATATATTCATTAGTGATAGTTTAAGTTATTTTTAAAAATTAATTGAATATCTGGGGGAGCATCTGCCCTGTCTGGGAGTTATGGCCCAGCTTTATTGGTATTTCAGAAAAGAAACCCTCAGCTGAGACATTCAAACCAGTGCTTCCTAATTAATATTTACTGAACCACAGTTCTAAAATAGTTTCATATCAATTACCTGCAGATGCAACCTTTCCTGACATCAACTGAATATTAATACTTCTTAACATATTCACTTCTTCCTGGTATTTCAAAATCTCATCCTGATGTTTGTGTTTTTGCTCCAGCACTGCTTCATCAGATCTCAACTTATTCTGGCTAAGCTGCTCACAATATGCCTGAAGCTGTTCTATCTTGCTCTTGAAATATTCCAAAGATTCCATCACCTCTTCCACTTGTTCATCAGAAAATATTTCCAGTTCCCTGGGGTGTTCATCCTGATGATGGGCCCCATTGACCTCCATGTTACAAACTAAAGAGTATAAAACATAGAGAGATCAAGTGTCAAAATTCCCTAGGCCCCAATAGTCCAAGACCTCTTCAACAGCTGTCAGACCTTCAAACATGGATCACAAAGGACCATCTGGTCCAAAAAAAATTTTTAAAGAAAATCCAGGCAAATTTTAAAATCATTCATCCATACTGCATGTTGTGCCTAATTGTTTTTCATTAGCAGGACACTCTAGGGTTACACCCTGTATCTATGCTATTTCAATGGGAGCTTTCAACCTGTGTGCTCGGGCCATTGTCAGAAAAGTTAATACACTAACATCTTTGAAGATGACCTGAATACAAAGACCAAAAGCCCATGTTGAAATTATACATGGTGCAACCAATAAGGTTTACTGTCAATACAAAGAGAAACTTCCTAATTTAAAGGTTTAAACAACACATCTTAATGTACTGATATTGATAATGCCTGGAATCCCCTGATTATCATTCATGACAGAAAAAATTAAGTCAATTAAATTAAGTAAATTAAAATGTTAAAATTCAGGGCTACCTGAAATGACATAAGATCATCTGACTTTCCAGTCATGCAGTTTGGTGGACCAACCGGGTTTTGAATCAAATTTCAACTCCCAGAGATCAGGATTTCAGGAATTGTCTAACACTGTTTCTTGGTTCTTATTTACTGGACCTGTAAACCTTTTTAGGTTTACACTTTTTTTAACATCAGTTTCCCTTACTATTTATTGCAACCCCTACATGTATCTGAACTTTCCTTGTGGAAGGAAACTGAAGAAAACCCCCAAGTCTCAACAAAGAGATGCCAAACTTGTGCCACAGGGCACAAAATAATGACTGGACATCAAACCACAGTGTGACCAAAATAGGATAATCTTGATGTGACCAACAAAGGTCACTTGTAAGTCCTCCACAACTGGCCAGATGACTGATAAGATGTAAACATGGGCAGACTGACAACATTTTTGCCCTTAGGCAAAAAAAGAATATTAAAATTTGTAACCCTAATGATAAGCAAACAGGAAGAGTGCAAGAGTAGTGTATAGTTCAATTAACATCCCCAGTGGGTCAGCATTTAAAATATTTTATAAAATGAACATAAGTGTATAAAACTCTAACAAATTAAACTAAATATGTTTATTTTAACAATTTTGTCTTTTTCATGAAAATTTGTAAAAAAAAATTTTCTGAACCCTTTTCTGGGCACCCAAAACATTCAGGCTCTTGGTCCATCTCTGATTTGCCAACTGCCTGGTCTGTGTTGTTTTAACTGGAAATGGTCCAGTACCGTAGAGTGGTTGGTGAAAGTAAATTTATGGAAAACCTGAATTGATGTGTTTTACATGATTCAAGCATGAGTCAAAGTACTAAATTTGAAAATATCCCGTCTCTAAACAACATGATAATTCAGGAAGATGCCCTTGTTTCTGGAAATTGGTGGAGCAAAGATGTGATGTGTTTTGGAAGCATTCAATCGTATTTACAATACAGTGCCTCCAGTTTTCCACAATCGCAAAATCAATCCTTTAAAGTTTTGCATGGTGATAATTGATATAATATATATAGTTTGTGGAACACCATGTTTTGTTTTAGCATTAAAATAAAATGTGGTGTTCCACAAACTATACATAGTATATTTTGCAAAAATCTCATGTGCTATTAAAACTTGTAGAAACAACCTGGGGTTAATTTTGCCAAAAGTAAAAAAACTGAATCTGATAGAAAAGGTAAACCATATTGTCCTGCATAAATATTGCTTATCATTATTGTTGTTATAGTTTAACATAGAATCATGATAAAAAAATTAAAAACAATATGGATTCATCAAGAAGCATGGTTTAGTTGCTTCTTGTGATGCAATAAGGCTTGATAATTTGATAAAGCCATGCTGTGGCAGGCTTTGATGCAACAATTGATACACAGCTGAACCTCCAGCTTTTGGCATTCAACAACTGTGAACAGGGATCAAATGTGTTATCAATGCTTTACAACCCACATAAGCCACTCAACTGCCCCAATACAATTGTTGCTGGGTAACATGCCAGGTAACCTGTCTGCTGGGCCTTGAGGCCTTGTTTTGTGCCCTTGATATGTATGTAATCTTACACCTCATGCTAACCACTGAAGTAGCATTCAAACTTTCCACACCAGTAGTTTGAGGCAACCCCTCAAAGACTCAGCAATGTACGTCGTTGCAATTAATTTTTTAACACTTTATGGCTTCCTTGCTTCAATTACAATTTTTGAATTACAAAATTAGTTTATATTAAGAAAGTCTTTTTTATCTTCCTAGGTTTGTTTATCGATTTCTTTTTGTATTCGCTGCGTTTGGGATCATTTGGGACACAATTGCGTTGATAAAAAATATACTTGTTCAGACCCGCAATTTTATTTTCCTGTTACCGAAATTTAGCTTCAGGCTGTTTACAAACCGAATAACTACATATAACCATCCGTCATTCTCGATTTGTAAACAATCCAATTTCGATCACTTTCTTTGTCCTCTTTCTTCGAAAAAATGTACTCTCGGGAAAGAAAACTGAAAAGCTGCATTGTCAAACAACGAGGAATATATTACAAGTCATACGATAACAATTGAGATAAGAAAGAATGAGATTAAAATTAAGATAAAATGTTATTGACATTGGCTTATTCACATATCGACAAGGAGGGGTCAAACAAGGTCTTATCAAATTTCGCAAAATGCTCATCCCCGTCTTATCACGGATATTATTTACTAGCATTCTGATGCTATCACACTGAAGCTTTAATAGAATAATTTGGAGCTGGGATATGAATTATTTTAAACAACAAAAAAGCAAACCATTTACAATGCAAGCGATCACGAAATCAAAATCTTTCGGACACTCCGTTCACGCCATTTGCTGGGCGAAACCACATTACCCAGAATATGGACGTAAGTCCTAAAATGTTAGTTAAAAATTAATACTTCGAAGGTTGTTTATTTCTACCCAAATGTCACGGTCTCTCCGAACAGCATTTGACATCTAGGACGAAGAACACAAATGAACACAAACAATACTACATTACAAAGTTCTGCACAGGAAACACAGCGGGTTCCTGCTGAAAGTTCACAGAGAAACCTAAGGGTATTTGTTTATTCGCCTTGAATAAAACGGTCAGTTAACACGTAGACTACGTATAGCCGAGAAACGGTTAACAGCTGCACCATCTATCAAAACATTAAACCTCTTGGCGTGACCTCGTCCGGGAGCAATGAACAACGTTGAAGGGCATACAGTGACACCAAAGCAATTCGAACTAATATGGCGAAATATATGGAAACAAAATTATCGAGTAGTATTACCTTCTTCCTGCGCTTCCGACGCTCTTTTTCTTATGAACGCGGTATCGATTTTTTTAACCAAATTTAACCGCTAGAAAACCACAAGAAAACGAATCTTTGGCAAACATGAAATGCGCCACGTGATCCACTGGATATTTTTATCGGTTTGTTTAAAGACGGCGAAATATTTGTCGGGAGTCCGATTTCCTGGAAAGTCAGCGAGTCCGCCATTGACCGACATTTCGCCAAAAATCCGAGTTTAAACTTTTGATGGAAAATTGATGAGTAAGGAAAAGTGTTAGAATAAGCGTTGGCATTAGGGTCAGTATTAGGGTCAAGGTTTAATTTAGGGTCAAGATTAGCATCAATAAAATAGTTAAAACGTTCTGTTTCTGACGTCTCAGGAAAGATTGAACGAAATGTCACTCAAAACGAATTTTTAAATCTCATAAAGGGGATCACTTTTTATAAAATATCATCTTGATACAACGAAAGAAAACTTGATTTCAAGGCTGAATGTAGGATGTCTGGCAGGTTTTAAGCATTGAAGATGACTGATCGATCAATTTAAATTGGAGGTTTAATTACCGCTTTGAGACCTAATAGAATTTCTGCTTTGACAAGTAAAATCGTCTGTGTCTGGTGTACGCCAGAGTTAATCGTGAAATCTCGTTGCCATGTGTCAAAGTGTTAAAAGATGTACATTGTCTTCGCAAAAGGATTTCTATTGACGGCCGCGTAAATCCATCTTAATCCTTTATGTAGCCAACTATGGAACATTTAATAAGTTAATATTTGTTGTATTTGATAGGGAGTTTGTGAACCAGCCACAAGACGACACTGAATTAGTTAGATGAGAAGATGTAAAGGGCGTTTTGATGTAAGATAAGATCGATACAGTCGGTAAGTAATCATTGTAATTGTTGAATTTACCATTAGGATTGGAATGCATTTAGTCCTGTCTTCATACTTTGTCATAGAAAAACCTCGCTCGCTAAATCGTTAATGAAGATAATGAAGATGATAAGAAAAATAACTAAAGATTGATTTGACAAGGCGAGAGAGAGTTTTACGCATCAGTTCAACTGGTTTGATTTCAACGGGAGTGTCCGTTTTACTTTGCATGGGAATTTTCCGGGAGGTCTCCATCTAACAAGCAAAAACATCTGGTGTCAGACAGAGTAAAATATAATAAGTTGTAAAATCGTACTAGTGCCACGTATGGGGTTAAAAGGCAGGGGTGTGATTGCTGGGGGGAAAATTTATAAGAATTTCTACTTAATTTGTAGATTCTCTGCCACGTTTCAATTTTAACATTTCCAGGTGATAATCCTAACCTGAAACAAATAATTCATTCTAAGCAGGTGGTATTGTAGCACCTGGCAAGCCTGTTTTCTCCCATAAATGCACCTTCCTTGAACTCTTTCCAGGAATGATGTCTTCCCTTGACAAGCAAAAGTGTCTGGCGTTACGCGGAGTAAAATGAGTAACAAATCCAAGAGGCCAGCTTACAACAATTACGTCGTCCTGCTAAGTTGCAGAACTAGTGAATGTAATCGTGTCGAAGACATTGTGGATTTAGTAGCAAGTAGCCTAGTTAAGTGAAGAACGTGTCTCGTGTCACGCAGCAGTGCATTTTTTGTGCAGCGATTTGGGATTTCAGTCTTATTCTCTCTCCATTCTGTCGTATCTTGGTATCTTGCTTCCCGCACCCAGTCCTGTCTCCACACTCCAGTCAAGCCTGCTGACTATTATTCATCTTTCTTGTCATTTTCTGTCTTCTTGATTAACTCCATTTTCTCAAACTCTTCATCTCGGACAGCACAGCTTCTCGGAAACCAGCCTTTTTCCGGATCTTTGACTATACAAAGAAAGTCAAACACAAAATACATATTTGATTGGCCGAAAAATAAAACGTAAATGTCGAAAGAATACTTGTATAAAGCACAGTAAGGTAATTTTGATCCGGTGCAAAAGGATAGTGGAAGAGACACTGAGGATATTTACCCTGGTTTTAAAGAGTAATAGGTAATGCAAGCATAGGCACAAGAGTGCTTCTTTCCCTTTGAAAATTGACTTAAGATGGCTCCGCAGAGTAATTTTTAATAGGAGACTAATAACTAAATATGGCTCAATACGCATGCATAGGTAGTGATCTTGTCGAATCGATATTCCATCACGACAGCACCGACCCCGTCAGTACAGATGTTAAATTTTGAGACGTTTGCTTCAGTGAATTTCTTTAAAATTTGGTAAATAATTCAAACACAGTAAGTGTAACAACGTATCGAATTTTCAATATTTTTCATAAGACAGAACCATTTAAAGTCCACAACGTTTATTGCAAAAGAATCTACCTTGACAACCTCCACTGATATATTAATATCTTATTCTTCAGTGCAATATTTAACCTCGTACCAATTTTCAGAAAAATTCACCGAACAAATCCGAAGATGTGTCTTAAATGTGACAATCGCGAAAATATGTCGATGTTCCAACACTGTCATTACCCTCTTAACAATCGAAAATTCCACAATTTCTCATCTCAACATGTAAATAGGGATTACCGGTAGTGTTTCCTAATTCCGTCTCGATGATGTCATCACACCTCCTGTATATAGACTCTGGCATGTTATTGTAATATCATTCTGTCTGAGGATGACTTTGAAATAAAGTCGAAATATCACAGTTACAAAATAGTTTTATCTTGTGTTGACTCATATCTTGAGTTTTCAAGATGACTTTATTCTTCGGAATATGTTTTATTTTATACTTTTTGAAGTGGTCGGCTGGTCATGATTTTTATGAAAACCAGAAAATTGATCGAAATAAGCAAACGAACGGAAACAGAACAATTTGCATGATTGGCAAGCAAAGGTCGGCCGTTATGGCATTAAAGAATGAGCGCTTTGTATTTCCAACAAATAGAAATTATGTATTTTTTTCAAGACCACTCTCGATGTTTTGATATCGAATTGACAGCCTTATCATAGACATCAATAAAGATTCCTGGCTAACGCCCTCAGTTATTTTTGAAAGTGACCCCTGGTCTTTCTTGCTTTTAGATGTGTTTATGTTAGATACATAAAGTCTCAAAATATTGAAGCCAGTTTGGTCTTCTCACCTTCATATCCATCTTCTTGCATCTTGGCTCCATACAACCAATGCCTACAAAATCAGTAGATTTACATTGTAATCAACAGAGGCGAGGACTACTACAAAAAGGGTGCTGCCAAGCCTGATCAGATTTCGCCCGCAGACTGCAGGTTGGACATACCTAGTCAGTGGCGCAAAAAGAGGTTGGCAGAGGGGGCTATTGCCCCTAGAAGCCGAAATAAAGGGGCATAAAACTGCGAAATCATGAAAATATTTAAAATAAATAAATAAATAAATAAATAAATAAATAAATAAATAAATAAATAAATAAATAAAACATATAAATATATCGCAAAGGTTATTAATACTTTCGCCATCGCGTTACAAGCACGTGGTCTCCTTTCTCGAACTTCAATCTTTTTTCCAAGGTCCACGGACAGGAAATACAAACGCGACATCCTTGTCTCCAGCCACAAAAACTACCATTAAAATCTTCCACGCAGTTATACTCAACCTGAAAAGCGAAAAAAACCCGAAAGATTACGATGTTGGAAGTGAAAGGCTCGAGGTTGACCAACTAAATTTCAGCAAACTGTCTTGGCGATTTGCATTGATTACGATTTGCAGAAGGAGGCATGTTTACTTAAGTCACTACCCGAAAACAAGGCCAAAATACATTTCTGTTTTAAAAGATGACTTTTGTTATTTCACACTCTCATATCTGCAACAAAAACTAATAATGAAACAACCCTAAAGCGGTACCTTAACCCAAGACAATATAACCTGTTCAGGAAAAACTATTTCTTCTCTGTATAAATTACGCAACCTATTGCTTGAATTAACTCCTTGGTGACAGAGTTTTCCATTAGACGAGTAAAATCTTCTAACGTCAACTAGAGTAAAAATGGTATAGCATTACCAGAATACAACGGAAATGTCTGCACCAGTCACTGGTGACTGAATCTGGCACCAAGGATTTAATGGTGCTAATTTAGTCGAAGATATGAAGATTTTTCAACTTTGTCTTTTCCGATGACATCTGGAAGTGAGGTTCACATGAACTCCATCCTAAGAAAAGTCTCCTGTTCTTGACCAATTTTCCGATTTACTTTAGGTCGGAAGATAATTTAATGTCTTCTTCATGGTATCCATACTTACAGCATATCGCTTCTTTATTTGCTTTTGCCTTAACTGTTCAACCTAAAGAAGACGAATTGATGATGGTCTCAATCATGGACAAAGAGCGGAAAAATACCGTAATGACAACACGATACGATTGATACAGACTAATGCTTACTGTAAGAGTGTATTGATTGCAGCCTTCGACAACAGGCCAAGTGATTCCATCCCCAATATAATCACCAGAGAAATGAATTACCTGACAAAGGATATGGGTAAATTAGTTTAATCAGTAAGTCGATTATCCATCACCTGAACTGGTCGTTTTACTAGGACCAGTATGCTAAAATAGACATTTGATGCAGATCAAAAACGCTTGAAAGAAGAGTTGAAGTCTGTACCAATATCATATTTAAAAAAAAAAAAAAGATGCCCTTCATGGACGAAGAGACAAGGAAGGATTTTTTCTTCGTATTCTTTCGTACTTCAAACTCTAAAAATAACGATCCTCGACAAAAATGCAGCCCCTTTACCGACTCAATTCGAGATTAACAGGAAGCGTTAGCCATTTAACAAATAGATTTCATTTTTCCGTTGTTAGTCCAGTTATAGATGCACAGATAACGTCACAACACGGTAAGAACTCTGATCCAGCCTGGAAAGAGTTAAATTTCAAAAATCTGGGAGCTAATTTGACTTCTGGACAGAAAACAAAATTATTCGAAGAAGACAATGTTTATTTGACCGATTCATTCGTAAAGGCAAAAAAGTTTATCGTCCAGGTTAGTATAGTCTTGAGAAAGACTGTTGGTAGAAGTGACTGACGTTTCGACAGCCTTAGCTGCGGTCATCTTCAGAGTCCTTGACGATCAACATCCACAAACATGTCACGATTCTCCCACGTTCAAACCATTTACTTTATCAAAAGAGTTTCCTCTTCAGTCATACTGCAGCAACTAAATGAAGGTTCTAAACTGAGAACACTTTTGAATCTTAGGGACTCAAATTCAATTGTATGCCGTCAGTTAAACTGAAGCATTACCTGTTTGATATTCTCCCATCTCCCCAAGTCGTAAGGATAAATGAATTTTCCATCTTTTTTCGAGCGATAGGATGACTTAAATAGAGGAAGATGGAGAAAACATTACACAAGTAGCAGTGAGCTTATATCCAACAGATAAATAATATCCAGTGCAAATATCAGGATCACCGAAAAGGGTTCTGTAGAGGATTTTAATGATTGGCAGACAGTTATATTATGAATAGCAAAAAGACAGATTATAAATATACTACGGAAAACCGGCAAATAAAAAAACAAAATAGGAACCAGCGAACGAAAGAACGAACGAGCAAACGCACGCACGGACGGAAGGACGAATGAATGGATTGTCAAACGAAAAGACGGTTTGACGGACTGCCAAATGAACTAATGAATGTCGAAGGAATGAGCAAAAGAACGACGGAATAAAAAGAATAAACGAACGGACGGTCTAATAAGCATGACTGGACGGACTACTGTATAAGACGGACTGATGGATGAATGAACTGACGAACTAATGAACGAAATATCCCACAGAAGGACCGACGAATGAACGTAGGAAGGAACAAACGGCAATCGGCGGACGGACTAACCGATATATGGACGGATCAACAGATGAGCAAAACAATATATGAAAGGGTTAACTGATCCCAGTGGGTGAACAATTTAGGATTATTAAGTATTCACTGGTCTACAGGTCTCTACCTTTTCTACAATCCAACTTTCAATGGACGATTCATTCCGTACTATATCACGTACCTAAAAATTTATAAAAATGTATTTTATACTGAATGAAGTATGGCATGTATAGCAAGGAGGGACTTCAGTCCTTTGGGAAATCATCGTCCTCAACCACATAAGTACTTTCAAAATTCAACATATTATTTAAGTAAGCCAGCATTGAAATACAAAATACATAACGACTAATAAGCAAGGAAGGCGATAAACTACAACCGACTGCGACTTTATTTTTGGATGATAAACGTATACGGGACAAACGCTTTAGTCTCCAGTTTGTGGTCAGTTTTAAAAGTACGGTTGATCATCATGCGAAAAAACTGTGGTCGTATTATTGATAATTTTGAGGCTTTACTGTAAATCTAATCAAGAATTTATTTATCTTATTTTATTATTATATTTATTGTAAGTTAGTTAGGATTATCGAGTTGTTTGTTTTATATGTATACATGTATGATAATGTAGAGGCCCACAGGTTTGTCAGCTTTGCAGTTAGTGTTAGCCTCTTTAAATAAAGTTTTATCATCATCATCATTTGTTGCAATGTCAAACCCCACTACTTACTCAGAATACTGCAGGTAGTTAAGAAAATCTGAGAACTAAGTCTCTAACTACACACAAACCTGATAATAAAGTAAAATTCCAACAGCAATTAGAACTCCTATATCTAAACCGATACAGAATACAACACCCAGCAAGTGGTAAAATCCAAAAGGCACCAGTTGCCTTTCCATGATTTCTCTGTACATGATGGGGTTGACCTGAAAATGAAATGAGATTAACCACAAACAAAAACGCTTCAAAATAGAAACACAGATCCAGAGAGGAGCATCAAACAAACATTTTTTTCGTGACGTTTCCTCTAAAAGGAACCAACCATATTGCAGAAATACTTCGTCGAGTCTTCTCATGCGTCAAAAACACAGAATACGTAATGAACCACAAATCCAACTTGGCGATTTTTTGTCGTTGGTTTTTTCTGGGGCCACTCTAGGTTCATAGCAAGAGCGCTTGTTTCATGACATTTTGCAAAGGAAAGACTTAATTTTTCATTCAATAATTATCCAGGTTCTAAAGTTATCATTTCTTTTTCTCTTTCCCAAAAAATGGGAAAAGGCTGAAAGATTGCGGTAGCAAAATATAAGGACATAAACAAGGGCATCCAGACTGAGTTGGAATTCCTTTTGTTATGATGATTGGTGAACATGAGTGGCATCATCGGCGAGTTGGTTCCTAACCCTATGTGTCCAAAGGATTTAATGTGTCTTATCCACTAATGACACACTGTTAAATAACTTATGAGTCTAAACTTCCAGCAATTAGTCTTTCGTGTGTTAGTTATTTTGTTAGTGATTAATTTAAAGACGTTTTATGTGAATGATTGTGAATACCTCAAGAAAGTTTGTTAATAATTCTTGGATGTATCGGGATGAGTTTACAGCCGTTTTCAATGATTCTTTAAATATGTTAATATTCTGAAACAGCAAAGTTTAAATTTCAAAGAATGAAATTTAATGGCATTCGCAATTTAACGAAGCTACACCTTTCCTTGTCCAAGATTAGCTGTGCTGTTTTATATATGCTGTTGTATTTCTGATTTTAATGTTAGTACCTTAAATTTAAATACTAAATCTTTTCCATTTTTTACTTAAAAAAAACAAAAAAAACGAAAGAAAAACACCACCTGCTTTATAACGAAAACCTCATTTTTTAGTCGGACTAGATGTACATAAAGGAAGAAACAAACTCCGAACAATAGTGTCATCTTGATAACTCAAGGTATGAGCTAAAATCAAGAGAGTTACAATGAAATTGTGATATTTCGTCTATTTCAAAGACATCATCAGACAGACTAATTGAAATAAAGACGAAATATCACAATTTCATTGCAACTCTTTTGATTTTAGCTCATATCTTGAGTTACCAAGATGACACTATTGTTCGGAGTTTGTTTCTTCCTTTATTTCTTTAAGTTGTCGGCTGGTTCTGGATCTAGATGTACATTATATGCAAAAATCTGTTAAACAGTTCTACATGAACTAAAATGAGTTAAGCGGGCGTCATATGGGCCTAACCGTCAAAGGGGAAGACAGGAGGGTCATGTCCCTATAGTGAGACAAGTACAGAGGGACAGGCCCCTCTACTTTTAATAGATATTATCACTGAGGCTTTAACATGATTTATGCAGGAAACCTTGATTGTTACGACCATTTCAAACTCTGGCTTAATAACACTAACCCTGTATTCAGGCATTTCAAAACAAATTTTTTAATAGTAAACATGTTTCGGCATACTTATGCCATCTTTAGTACAGTGGAAGAGATCTAGTTATTATTTACAATTGGATAAATGGATAATAACTAGATCTCTTCCACTGTACTGAAGATGGCATAAGTATGCCGAAATATGTTTACTATTAGAAAAATTGTCGTTTATTTGAAACGCCTGACTACTATAGTGCTATTACGAAACTACGGAACTAACACTGTACGTAAAGTCTTAGGAAATTTTTGCTGATCAAACTGTGGAATGCCAAGGACTCAGAAAAACTCTGAGTTCCAGACCTTGGCATTCCACAGTTTGATCAGCAAAAATTTCCTAAGACTTTAACAGTATCAAACTGCAAAACTCATAATTCTAACTCTGTACGTTTTTACTTTTTGCCCTCCCTGATTAGCTGCCCTGACTAAAACCATTGGTAGTGAAAATTCCAATACCAATTTATAGGCTCACAATATGCGTGTTTTGCCCACATTTTTCAACTCCCATTTTTTCTTGGCAGGAGTAATATACGGTATCCTTATACATTTTTAAAACTTGTCCTAGCTAGCAATGGGGTACAAACATATCTCAGTGAATGTTTACCAACCAGCATTTTGTTATTTTGGGTCACGATTTATGCCAAGAAATTTAAATAACAAAAGACTGGCCAATTAACATGCACTGAGATACGTTTCCACCACATTTCTGGGGAGAAGGTTTAAACAAGAAGTGAGTGCATAAGTAGAGGCTGAGTAGCACAGTCCTTTGATATTCAAAATGCAGCAAGAATCTCGACCAACAAACATTCATCAAGCTTGTGTCCTCAGGAAAACGATTTGTGAGCCCTAGACTGGAATCAAACCCTCACACTTCTGATGACCAGTGAGACACTCTAATCATTGAGCTGCCAAGACTCAGATGGTGAGGTAACATGCAGGTTTGTCATATGTAATGTCTAAGCAGAAGTCATGATATGATGATGGTAATACTAAATGCCAGAAAACCAGACTAGCATACTGCATTTAGTATTTCCATCATTATTATCATATTGTGACTTCTACTTTGGCAGTACATATGACAAACCTACACATTACCTCACCATTGGAGTCTTGGTAGCTCAATGGTTAGAGCATCACACCATTCATCATCAGGTTGTGGGTTGGATTCCTCAGGAATCATTTTTCTTGGGCTTGATGAAAGTTCATTGCTTATCTGATATATACCAAGCTCCCACACACACCAGATTAGTGTTCAGCATTTAGTATAGCATGAACCTGATTGGCTGGTGTTTGATACCAATTCATTTACATTTTCTGCTAGGAACAGCAGTAAATTTGAATATATTAAGTCCACAAGGTTGAACTATACATGGCTTACATGTGTAATTTACTTCTTTTCACTTTGTGAATACTTTTCTACCAAGATCTTTTAACTCTTTCCCAGCAGTTCCAGACTTTTGCTATTTTACTCTGGCTAATGCCACATGATTTTACTCATCAACTGTAGGGAGAGGTGCTGCCAGGAAAGGGTTTAGCCTCTAAATTGACTTTTGGCTGATAACTGAAGAATATAAAGTTTTGGCTTTAATGACATATTTCCAGTCATGTTTACTGTTAACAAAATTGCTACCAGCTCCAGTACACCAGAATGCATTTTAAAGGGGGATGTACCCTCTTTTATGTGCTCATTCTGTGTTTAAAGGCATAAACCAGCAAAAGCATGCCAGTATTACTGGTATACCAGATTTTGCAAAGTCAACTTTTATTGCATCTACAATCTACAGAGGGCAGCTCTGACAGGTAAGAAAGCAAAACTGGAAACAAATGAAACTGACAGAAGACCTACTACTGTTACAATCTCGTAAACACAGCCAATCAACGAGTATGCAGCGTAAGAGCATCCAATGACAACAAAGAACAGAAACAAGGTGAATCGTTTGTGATTTTTATGACCAACACAGTGGTTAATCCAAGGACAATGGTGATCCATTTTCATGACACATCTAAAGATTAAAGGTGATAAAGAAAAATGATTAGTGTAAATATGGGTTCCATTAGTAAAGCAGACAAACAAAATGTATTGCAAGGGGAACTAGTAAAGCTATATCAAATGGCAATTTTACTGTGATACTTACAGTACATTGGTATGATTGTTTGAATATGTTGGAAAGCAGCTTTATATGGTACAATAGTTTTGCTGTTCAAAGGGCAGTTCAAATATAAAACCTACAGCACTCAGAAGGGTCAGATGAATTGCAGAGTCAAGTTACACAAACTTTAAAAGTCAAAGGCATAGTAGGGAGGGTGATGAATTTCATCAACCATTAGTCTAAATTACCCAACTAGAATTTTGCATACAAGATGATTAATCATGCATCCTCCATATCTCCTAAATTTACTTTAGAGAGTTAAAGAGCTGGTAACACACAAAATTAAGTTAGTATGGCCTTGCTATAACGTTACAAACAGTAACATCAGCAACAGCACTGTAATATTTATTTACTGATATTTAATCCTAGGCATCCAATTGATTAATAACGATGATTAAAACGTATATAGTAGTGTATAATTAACAACGAAAGGCTCGTTCTTTCAATATGAAAGCAGCATGTCTATGTCTATGAAAGCAGCATGTCAAACAAAGGACCCAGGTCCCAGATTTAACTCAGATTTGTTGTCGAGCCCTCATGGTCTA
>JBAHVQ010000507.1:705632-715862 GCA_036872915.1 Nanipora kamurai
AAGCTTGAAGAACGAGCCTTTCGTTGTTTATATCCAAGCTTGCAAACACCTACACTCTCTACGTTCTGTAGATTGAGCTCGCTCATATGTAGTGTATAATTAGGTAGGATTTTGGACTTGGGAGAAACAACAAACAAGTGTCAGTATCATAGAAGACAAGTGACAATTACACTGTAAATTTTTGAGTGGTAGATCCTCAGCATTTATACCACCACTTAGTTACCTGCAGTAGCAAGTTTTCATGTTCCTATTGAGCATTCTGTTGCAGTTTAATGAAGTTATTAACTGACAAACCTGTTACACTGTCTGCAATGATGTGATCTTGGGGCTTTATATCCTTCACATATTTGACAGAACTGCATGAGCTTTTCATCTTGATTATTTGCCTGTAATAACCATGATGATAATAAACATACCATGCAGCTAAGAAAATCAACTGACAAATTAAAAAGAAATCAAGTCAGCTTCTGTTAGAAGTTTGCAGGTTTGTTAGAGATATTTTACAGGCTTGTTGGATACATTGATGTGCAGACTTTCAATTGAGAAATTGTGGATAGCTTGTTAAAATGTTGAAACAAACAACTCCATTAAAGCTCCAAGAAGTGTGTGTATTTTACACTTTGAATACAATAAAGAGAAAATTAACATTCACTCTTCAGCAGAATATATATTTTGTGGAATCTGTGAAAATATATTATCAACTGGTGTCACTCTCAACACTCGATTGAGGCTGGGGCACAGACAGTACTTGACTCCAGTCAACTCAGTCACATTCTAAAAAGCTTAACCAGTAATTCCACCTGACATTATTTGACTTGATTTATAGCTCGACCTCAGTTGGACTTGTCACAACTCGGTGCAATCCTTATTAGAACAGTAATTTTTATCTACAAAACCCGGATTCAAACCATTTACTGAACTGAAGAAGTAATTTTTATTGTTATATATAATGATATTGAAATACGGTTCGTAATAAATGTCAAAATTCCGCTTAGGATTCGTAAATATTAACTTAATGCATTAAATGTCGTTAAGTCTAAAATCAGTGTAACTCATGAATAAGTTTTCTCGCAAATGAGTATCATAAGTAATGTAAATAAAAGAGAATAATAAGAAATTAGTTGATGACAGCTGTCAATTCTCTGACCAAATTCTTTGACCAAAGCATTGTTAAGAAATAAAGTCAAAAAGATGGCTTCTCACTCACCGGTTTCCATTGATACGGTACATAACCAGGTCCAACCCAAGCAGCTTTAACAAAATTATATACTATACACAGAAGAAAGATAACTAGAAGGACGATATTCACCATGCCAGAGACATTGACAGGTGGCCACCACACCAAGGACGAATAAACGCTTGCGATAAACAATATTGTAATGATAGATAAAGCCGTCAATGGACCCCAGTGTAGTACGCTACCTTTTGCCATGAATTAAATTTTTTTATGGAACAAAGATAAGAGACTATCCACATTCCATATTCAGATCGCCATTTTGAATTTAAGACTCCCACGTATTAATTTGCGCATGTCTGAAAAATGGCGGCAAGTTTTCATTTTCAAACTACACGATTATTGAATGAGAACACATACACTAAAGCTATTCTTTTAAACAATTGACTTTCTTTTGAACCGTCGGCCCACAAAACAGTGCCAAAAAACCTTTTATTTGCAACTAACGTTGCAGTTAGGTTGCAGTTCAGCAGAAATGCAAAAACCAACTACCAATACTGCTCCTAGCTATTTGAGATCACACTAGAGTCTACCAATAACCACCAAAATGAGGTAAATTAAAGTGAACAAAATAAACACATTAGTCGTATTTGTAGCACTAATGCCGAAGTCGTTAGTTTTATATTTATAATGTAGTTATAGTGATTCCACTAGCGGACCAGCCGGCCGGTTTTACGACTAGCCTCTACTCAATTACAACTACCTTTTCTAATTAAAAAGTAGACTTTCAGTCACAACTAGTCCCTTCCAAAAAAAGGCGGACCTCCTCGGCCTTGACGAACAAATATAGCCAAACACAGTGGAGCACCAGGGCAACTGCCGCCCTATAAAAATTTTAAATGAGTTTTTGGTGTTGACTGTAAATTTATCGCCAGAATTCAAAATATTTGTTTCTAAAATGACTAATCATTGTCCAAAGCAATTGCACTTAATTGGTGCGTCCATAGACAATCTGGGACAACGTAGAATTTGAATATATCGTTCAATTCATAATAATTGAATGATATATTTTTCAGCCCCTTTCTTCAAGTGTTTAATCAAAACAAGACCGCCCGTAACGAAAATACTTGTGACCTCTTAGTTTTCCCACCCCCTGCATAAATGACCGGTCCCTTAGTTTTCCCACCCCCACCCCCTCCACAAATAATAACCGGTCCCTTGGATATGTGGGTCATTTCATTCAACATCGATCCACAAACTGCCACCTTCTGTAAACGTATCTAAAGTGTCACAGACTACATCAAAGTGCAAACAAATTTGTCGGATGATTCGTGATTTCTTATATCAGATACCTTCCAAGAACCTAATTCTAATTTACATGCAAGTAATTCAACTGATTTATTCCCAGACGTCGGATTCCAATATACCTTTCTCGGAAAACACTTCCGTTTGACAGATTCCTGTAATTAATGTTTCTATAGCAAGATGGTAATTTCAATCATTTGCATTGATGTGACTCACGAATACAGGAGTCACTACGTCACCAGTCTATACGTAATCGATATATAATTTTCTACGTCATTTCGACCTAATACTACGTTAGGAAAGGGTTCCCCGGTGATTTTGAGGTCATTAACAAGTCTCTTTGTGTCTGTTCATCAAGAACTGGGAGTCCTTTGGTTCTTTTGGCTGTCTGGTCTGTGACAATGGTTACCTGGAAATGCAAGGAATATTTTACAAATCTTCAACGATGCCAACCTGTTGGTCTGCCCGACCGCTTACCTGCCCTATCTGCCTGGCAGTTTACCTGCCTGCCTGCCAAAAAGCCAGCAAGACAGCCTGCCAACCAGCCAGCTAAGAACTAGTCTATATACCTGCCTACCAAGCAGTTTGCGCATCTGTTTGTTTGTCTTCCTACCTGACGGTTTCTCTGCCATTCTGTCTTTTATCTGTCTGTACACCTGTTCGTCCATCCTTCTGTCCCACTGTCAATCCGCCCCTCTGTCTTTTCATCCATTCGTTAGTCTGTTCGTTTTTTCGTACATTGCGCTAATTGTCTATCGGGTTGTTTGTCTTTCGATCTGTCTATTAATCTGCCTGTCTGTCTGTCTGTTTACCTGCCACTACCATATGATCAGTTCTTCACTCATCTTTTTCCAACTCTACTCAAAAAATGCAAACCTTATTAAATACACCACGACCGAAATAATCGGCGACCACAGAAAACCCATCGTTGGCTCTCTCAAGCTGTGAACGCAAGAAATAGTTAAATAAGTAACATTTTCCCTTATTTTCCCTCCTTTTCGGGACAATATTCCAGTACTTGCAACCGCTTACCTGGTTATGAAACTGGTCGTGAAGACCCTTCATTTCTTCTTGGGCGCGAATTATATCCAGTACTTTTCTATAACATTGAACGAGTAAAGCAAAGTAAAGTAAAGAAAAGTTCCTTCATTTATATTAGACAACCCTATCTGCTAAACTACGCTGCCCCCCTAGACATTAAGGCCACCCCTCATGCGTTCACTGTTACTAGAGGAGGAAACAAGAGTACGCGAAGAAAACCTGTGATGTATGGTAGAGTCAAACTGGACAACAGTCTTTTCACATGCGACCAAGGTAACCTTAATCTGAAAACTACGCGAAGCCGGCATCAAACAATAGTCGCAGAGTGAAGTGACGAACGTAGAGAAGGCTGGATGAATTTGATATGACACACTACGATTAATCGGGCCGATTTCTGGTTTAGGTACATGGCAATTAACAAAAAGCAGGCTAATTTGAGCCAAAGGAGCGTTCTGTTGACTGTTTCTCATGCACCGAACGATGCACCGATTAATCGCAGTGTGTAAATCCAGCCTTAGTGGTACCTGTTGTCTGGAGCACAGATGGGGCATTCTTCGTCTTTTTCAGCGTAACCTTCAAAGCAGCTGTGAACAACACCAAAAATTTATACTTATGGATGACTATAAGAAAAGGATGTTCTGTGATAGTTGAGAAGTTGTATAGGGTGATTGAAACAAAACAAGGTTCACATGACCGACGAAAGATACTGGGAACGTAAATCCAAAATAATGCAGGATTACGCGGCAGGGTATGGTCGGTGATACGTCAGCAATCAAGAGTGATGCGGTGTGGTTACGTGAGGATGCAGTGCTTGGTGTTTTCAGATGAGCGAGGCTTAAATAGACATAGGCCGTCAGTTAAAAGAAAGATGAAAGTTCACTTTGGTAAACTCAAACGTTTACTAATAATAAAAAAAATCAGTTTGCAAAAAACTTGGTCTGATGATGACTTTGCAATGAAGTCGAAAACTTACCGTTTCAATTTGTCCCCTTGTTTTTAACCTATATTTTGGGTTTTCAAAATGTCCCTTTTTTTTTCGAATTTTGCTTTGTTTTATACTCTTTTGTTTGGTAGAACTTTTTAAATTATTCGAATTCACCTTAACAGATTTCTAATACCTCACTTCGTTCTTGAGACATTAAGATTTGTTTGATATGTACGTAATATCCTGCTTACTTCACTTTGGATAATGACTTGTTGGAAAATTAGAAATATCGTTTCAAGTTATTAAACAAAGTCAGTTGAAACTGTGGATGTGGGTGTATTTGTGCACTAAAGACAAAACAAATTCGAGTGATTTAATTGAGCAATCTTGGAGATCTACATTATTTTGCGGGAACTCATTATGCAATGTGACGTATGCAAGGTGTAATTTAGACAACAAACAAATTTTTATATCTCAAGATTGAAGTAAGGTATTAGAAATCACGAAAGGCAAATCTTAAAAATTTAAGAGTTTTTCAAGCAAGGGAGTTTCTTTCTAACTTATTTTTTCACTTTATGGACACTTTAAAAATGGAGTAAAAAAAGTGGCATGCAGTATGGTATACTTACACTTGATGAAACGAGTGCTGACATAAGAAATGAATTACAGGCAGTTCGAGAGCTCGAGAACACAAACTGCACTTGGCCGATTGGAAAATAATCGCACTGCAACAAATAAGTTCGGATTAAATGTTAAGTATCACAGACGAAAGGGGGACAACATTTACTGGCATTTACACTCAGCAAATTTCATATCTACCTTGTTTTAAGATCTTTAATTTGATTTCGCATTTTCTCCGTTTCTTCCCTGTACTGTTTTATAAGACGTTCATCCTATCAAAAAGCGACATTTTAAGGAGAAAGAAACGTTTAATGTAATCAGTGTAAGGACTGGTGTTGCTTTATTCAACTGCTACAATTACTGGAACATTACTGAAATTTAACTTATTTATTAGACATTGCCAGTATCATGCACTAGATGTACAACTAAAGCAACGTCCGGAAAAAATAGACATCTTGAAAATCCAAAATACAGGTTAAAACAAGAAGACATTGAAACAGCAAACTTTCGATTTTATTACAAATTTACCGTTTCAATCTGTATTCTTGTTTTTTTTAACATATATTCTGGGCTTTCAAGTTGCTTTATACTTTTTAAAAGGGCATATGAAGTGTAAAATTCAGTTTCGGAGAAACCTTCTCACATGACAGAACATTCGAAATTGTGGAGATTGGAACTTTACAGCTCTCCCTTATCTTCCTTCGATCTCGAGATATTGAGGTTTGTTTCATATGAAAATGGCACAACTTTCTACGTCACACTGCATATTAACTTACAGCGAAAACACGTACACCTTTAACATTATTCAATTAAGTCCCTTGAAACTTTGCTTGTTGAATTTGGAGGGATACATACAAGCTCATGAAAAGTTTCAAGTGATTTCCATGGGTAACTTCAAATACATGCGTAATCTTCCGATAAGTCATTATCCAGTGTGACGTAGAAAGATGTATCATTTACATATCAAACAAACCTCAATATCTCAAGAACGAGGTGAGGTAAGGGAGAGTTGTGAAGGCAAATCTTCATAATTTCGAAAGTTGTACTACCCAAGAGGGTTTCTTCCGGACCGATTTTTACACTTCATATGTCCTTTAAAGTTGTCAGCTAACTCTGGATACACAAATAAACAGATATAAGACCGAACATTCTAACAAAGAAGCGTCTACAAACAGATATGAAGTTCAAGAACTGGGGCTGAAAAGGACTTCGGGTTACTCAGGGGGCGTACAAAGGATTTTTCGATGGGGGATCACTTTTGCTACTCAAATTATTTTTGATGTGGGGAATCAACGGGGAGACCTCGTACAAAACTTTTTCCACAAAACTCAATTTTTAACAGGATTACAACTGTCTATATATTACATATTTTGGATACAAAAGGGGGTGTGTCCCACCTTTTACAACTTAACTTAGAACTGAACAACAACTGAACAATTGTTCTAAAACATAACTATGAAGGACCAGATTAAGAAATTAAATCCACATAAATTTGATACCTGAGCAATTTGTTCGTCCTCTTGTTGAAGTCTCTTGATAATGTAATCCTAACAAAGCAAAACAGATTAGTTATAGCACTGTGCCACCGATGTACTAACATGAAACGCATGACGTGCTCAGACCATTCTTGTTTTTAAATTTTTCATCCTCAGGAGAAACTCTAGTCGCCCTCGCAGCCGTTCTTAGTGTCGTTCTTAAACTCCCTTCCCACAAACGGCTGCTCACCCAAGCTTCACGTTCCGTTCCCTTTCTTGTATACTATCGAATCAGATGTATGACCTTTGTTTCAAATTAGCCAATTATATGTATCGATATATCCACGCGTTCTGGTCAGTTTTTTCCCTGCAATATACGATTGCATTAAAATGGCTGAAGTGTACTGCTTTCGTAGATTAATTCATCAAATTTGAATTTATCGTACACTTTAAAACTCCATTAAATTCAACCATCTTTCTCCCGCAAAATATGCAGTAACAGCAGACGAGAACAACACCAAGGTACAGGTCAGGTTACCAAAATCAAAAATAGTTAATTTTCGGGAATGGAATGTGAAGCTTGGGTGAGCGACCGTTTATGGGGAGGAAGTTTAAGAGCGACACTAAGAACGGCTGCGAGGGAGACTAGGGAGACTTGTATTACGTAAGAGTAAGGTTTACACTTAACGCTGAACACGAACTTAGTTCATGTGGGAGCTTGGTAAATCTCAGAAATCGTTTTTCTGAGAGAACGAGCTTGACGAACGTCCACTAGTCGTCTAGTAAGGTTTACCTTAACGACTGAGAGTGTGGCAGTTGAATTGTGGGCTAGTGTTTGAAGGACCAGCAATGGTGGTAGCAGGTTGTGTCTGTCGATATCTAGAGTTTGTCAAGGACATCGTGGATGATTAACGGAAAACAAAAGCGAGGGGTATCACGGATAACTTTCTCACAAATTCGTAAGGGTAGTGTACCAACAGGCATGACGCCGAATGGACAGGGGATCCGTGGCCCTATAATATCACATAATTGTCAGGGGGAAACGCGTAATTCTCACCATTTACTAATCTTGATTAGATTTAGAGTTAGTATTAGAATTTCGGAAAGTTAGATTCGTAAGGATACGGGATAAAACCTCCATGATGTAATCTTTACAGTTCTCCTCTTTCCCAGCAAAATAAGACAATGCTTGAACCCATAAGTTTGGATCTTGAGGGCTGGTACGGACAGGAAAAATTAAGAATTAGTTAGATACACAGCCCGCAGAAAGCAAGATATCCCAGAATCACAAGATAAATTATAACGAAATGCAAAACTATAAGGTGTGACAAACAACACAAACTGTAATACGGTACAAACTGTATAACCATGACCAGCCGACAACTTCAAAAAGTATAAAATAAAACATATTCCGAAGAGTAATGCCATTGTGAAAACTCAAAGTTGAAATATCACAGTTTCATCAATAGTTTTGCCTGTTATTGACTCGTATCTTGAGTTTTCAAGATGATGTTATTCTTCGGAATATGTTTTATTTTGTAATACGGTATACTACGACTTTACCAATTCAACGAAAGTATGGGCTACTGTTGAAAAAGATATAAAGAGTTCACTAAAGAAAGATGCATACAAAAAACAAACTGAACTTACCCGTATTTCTTGCACGTATCGATAACATTCAAGTATTCATCATGTTCCATGTGATAATGAAGGATTTGAGGAAATCTTTAAGTTGAATTTGATACGTGCAGATAAAAAAATGAGCAAGAACTAACAATGGAAGTAGAACGAGGGAGCAAAGGGTGGACGGATGGAAGGAAGAAAGGAAGGAAAGGAGAAAGAAAGGATGGAAGGAAGGACGGAAGGAAGGAAGGAAGGGAGGAAGGAAGAAAGGGACGAAGAAAGGGAGGAAGGAAGGGAAGAAGAAAGGAAGCAAGAAAGGATGGAAGGAAGGGAGGAAGGAAGGAAGGAAGGAAGGAAAGGAGAAAGGAAGGAAGAAAGGATGGAAGGAAGGTTGGGAGGGAGGGAGGAAGGAAGGAAGGAAGGAAGGAAGGGAGGAAGAAAGGAAGGAATTAAGGAAGGAAGGAAAGGAAGGAAGGAAGGAAGGGACGAAGAAAGGAAGGAAGAAAGGATGGAAGGAAGGAAGGAAGGAAGGAAGGAAGGAAGGAAGGAAGGAAGGGAGGAAGAAAGGAAGGAAGGAAGGAAAGGAGAAAGAAAGGATGGAAGGAAGGAAGGAAGGAAGAAAGGAAGGAAGGGAGGAAGGAAGGAAGGAAGGAAGGGAGGAAGAAAGGGAGGAAGAAAGGAAGGAAGGAAGGAAGGAAGGAAGGAAGGAAGGAAGGGAAGGAAAGGAAAGGTAAAGTAAGGAAAGAAAGAAAGTAACGGGAAGGGACGGTAGGAAAATACGAATGTAAGAACGAATGAATGATAGGAAAAGCGAAAAAAAAAACACGGATTCTTAAACAATAAAGATAGAAGCAACGGTGTAATAACGAAAAGGCTACTTACAGTTTGGCCTTCTCATAAAGCAATAAAATTCCAGCTTTGAAATTGTGCATTTGTGCCAGGACCATCGCATGATCGGTGTCAATACCATATTTTCCCTGAAAAATGAAATTGCGAAAACAACAAACAAAAAAATCTTGCAATTTTATGTGAAGTACCGCGAGGATTGCAGTCCCACCTCAACATCTATTCTCGCCTCACCTCTACATTTTGTAGAAGACCGAGAGCTCTGCTTTCTGGCTCCACCTGTTCCTAAAAAATAAAAACGTCTTTTACAGCGTTTAATTACCAAGGTTTTATGCTTCATCTCGTATAAGGGGATAACCATCTGGGATTGGTAGCTCAAAGCCCGAAAGGCTTATCCGATGGATAAGTCTGAATTGGTGAACGGCATTGTCATTCCACTGAAAAACCAAACATACGTTTTGTCTGCTGAATAGAACTACCCAGTGAACATCTCCTTATTCAGTGAATAAAATTTAAGTTCAGTTGTTCAATGTTTGAATTGCCTACTCGTTAAAACTTATCCACCGGATAAGCAATCCAGATTTTGGACAACCGGTCCCAAAAGATTAAACAAAACGTTTTCGGGTAAAACGTCTGGTTATGCATATCCTTGTTTTTGTGAAAACACGATACGACCTCAAAACGTCTTCGTCTATGTACTAATGAAAGAACACTATACGATTTATGTTGAAGTAAACTAGCGAAAGACTCTTCGTTCCAAACGACAGTCTTAACTCTCATTTTCGATAGTTCCCTGACCCTTTTGACTTTATACACTTTATTTGTGTTAAAACCGCGAACGAACTATGGTAAACTCAGTTTTAGTTTCCACTGGGCAGCGTTGTGGAATGAATTGCCTCAAAATGTAAGAGCAATAGGTTCTCTTGATCATTTTAAAAGAGAAATTGACAATCTATTTTCTATCTGAAACGGACTCCCGCACAGCAATCTCGGAAATCAGTACACCGCTGTATGTTGTAGTATTTTAATATTTGTGAAGTCTAAGTATAAATTGTCCTTGCGTATTAGACCTTAAGCTATTTGTTGACTAATTCTTTTTTTAAATATAATTCTTGTAATATACTATAGACTTTACCGCGCTTAAATAAAGTTTTTGATTGATTGATTGATTGATTGATTGATTGATTGATTGATTGATTGATTGATTGATTGATTGATTG
>JBAHVQ010000507.1:719059-758562 GCA_036872915.1 Nanipora kamurai
TATATAATAACAAAAAATTACAATGATCTGAAAAATCTTCTCTTATCAAGTTTAAGCCTTTTCAAGCTTCATCCTTCCTATACTTCAGCAAGATAAAGCGTTTACGGAGCGCAACGAATTATGGTTAAAAGGACCACCTTTGATCGGTACTGTCAATTGACAGCAGGCAACGTGGGAAATGAATTCTACACAAAAAACCGCAAAGTTACCGATCATTGCAACTCAGCGATAAAACTGTACCTTTCTTATAACATACGAAGGTTCAAGGTGTCCTATGGTTCGAATATATTGCTTCATTGCACCATCGTGATCACCCTTGCTACAACACGAAAAATTCACAGAGTTTGAATATTCCTGTTTTTGAAACAATAGTAGTCAAAGGACTTTTCACTACGGAATTATTAAATTATGGAATGTATTTGACTTTAAACTCAATCCACGTAAATCAATTAAAGAGTTTAAGGGGCGATTTAGAAGCAATCGTTTATGCGAATATGTACACAACCGATCAGAACGATAATTGTACCATACCTTTTTATTTTTAGCATAATTTTAGTACAAATTGTATTGTAATATATTATATTTCAGTCGTCTCGGAGAAGCCCCTGCCAGGATGTGACAATTTCACGGCAATTCATCTTTATCGTACGTGTGCATTTTCCGCCCGGAAAATCAATTGCCACGATTAGGTATGGACCACGTGAAAACGTACTTTTACAACGTAAAACTGCTATGAAAGAAACGGGCCGCACGAAATATGCGGTACGATATCTTCTGTCATCGTAAGAATGACTCTGAAGCAGAGCCGAAATATTACCTCACTTCTTTTGTCTTGTTTGATTTTAACTTGAGCGTGAAGTCTCAAGACGATAAGTTTCGGTTCATGCTTTTTTCCTCAATTTTTTTTGAATTGTCGCCTGGCTATGGTTTTTACCTGTACAAGTGGTCCCCATACTGAGTAAAAATATCCATCAGACCATCAGAATACTGTTGACTTTTCGCTAAACTTTAAAATATAAAATAATCCATAATCGTTATAAATCACATGAACATAGAAACGCCGTGACAAAGCTTGGAAATTATACTAACTCGATTGCAACAGCGTAAAGGTTCTTCTTGAATAGTATTTCCAATTTCGTTTGTGTGTCCTTCTCTTGGAAGTGAAATAACTAGATAGTTAGAAATAAATGAACCAGTAGGTGATAAAATCTTTGATGGTATTAACATCAATGAAAATTACATCACAAAATTTGTGAAAATACCGTGCAAGTTGATTTAAAGTGAAGACGCGGTTAAGCTCTTCGCTGGAGTGAAACGTAGGCATTCGTTCGAAACATCAATTTTACTACAAAATATTTTGAAAGTTCCCTAACTCCTTTGAAAATTATATGGTCAAACATCTGATTCTTTTAAAAATGAGAGTGGCGTTACAAGGGTTAAATTACTGGGAAGACTTCAAAGCACTTTCTAGCATAAGCGTTCTTAAAAAGAAGATATCGCTTGATATCAGCCCAGGTTGATATCACACAGCCTAGGTTGTTGAAACCACTATTGACGAGGTCAGTAAATTACTTTTATTTAATGATACTTTCTGATCCAGAATGATAATATAACTGTTCAACAAGTTTTATCTGCTGGGAGTGACACAATACTGGAATAAAATGGGGGACCCAGCTCCACAAATTTAGGTTTAGGGGGCATGCCCCCAAGGCTCCCGGGCGACGCCTATGAATTAAAGGCAAACTCGAAAACTACATCCTGAGATGTCATTCAAACGAAGTAAACGTCAGCTAGTCCTTACCGAATTATCAGAAGTCAAAATGTAAAGTGAGCCCCATTCACTGAGCACATCAATCACGCCAGGAAGTGGACCAGAAAAGGCTTCAAATGAAATGCAAAATTCAGAAACATTTGTATTGTTTATCATGATATATACATTATACAAAAAGTTATACGGTTAATAAATATTTGTCATTCAACATGGATTAGAATCACAATAGTTAATGTCGAACGACTTACCAACAAATTTGTTCTGTATGTCATAAATAGTCACCAGGTTCATTGCCCTTGAGGAGCCTGGGCTAGGAAAAGAAGATATGCCAGTGTAATAGAATAAAGACAGACAGTTAGGGAAAAAGAGATAAAGGAAGGAAGGAAGAAAGGAAGGAAGGAAGAAAGGAAGGAAGGAAGGAAGGAAGGAAGGAAGGAAGGAAGGAAGGAAGGAAGGAAGGAAGGAAAGAATTGTGGAAAGGAGGTACAGAAGAAACAAGGAGAGAAGCAATGGCAGGAACAGGGGAGTAAAATGAGCGTTTTAGAGTGAAGAGAGGAAAAAAGGGAGGCAGTGACCAAGGATGGGAACAAAAGAGGGAGCAAGAAAGAAAGTGAGGTAGGAAGGAAGAAAAGAGAAATGGGAGGAAGGATGGAGGGAGGGACATTCAAAGGAAAGAAATGGAGAAAGAAAGTCAGAAGAAAAAAGGAATCTACTGTGTTGATACCCAGGAATCTTTTTCATGTCATTCCCAATAACAACTAGGTACCCTCTGTGCCAAGAGATCATCTGCTTTTCACCTGTAATTAAAGTTATGGATAACAATGTAGTTCAAATCACAGATTATCTAGCAATCAGAGCTGTAAGTAATATTTGAGAATGAGGTCTGCCTTTTATAAAATATTCCCACAATCTCCAATTACTGACAAGGAAAACACAAGGGAAAATAATATTGAAGTCAAACACTTGCATAAACTAAGCAACTTTTTCTTTGATTTTCTTCCGAAATACTGGTTGTCGAAGAAAATGTGTCAAACACACCGGAGTTTGCATATTATTTTTAAAAACTTGGCTTTTTCTTCTTTTTCAAATCCTCCTCTTTATGTTGAACGCTTTCTTTCACGTTTGATATATTAATTCAACAACGAATTTCCAATTCCCATTTACTTTTAGGTCAAGATAAACTTCTACCTTGAAACCAGATAGGACTGAAACACCTACAATTAAAATTGCCCACGATGAAAGGCTGAGATTTTGGTATTTATAAAGTTGTCCAGGTAAACTGATGCATAACTTCTACCTCAACCTATCTTGAACCTCATTTAGTTACCTGAAAAAGGCCATTCATATTTTTTCACAATTCTTAGTTTATACTTAATGTTGAACACGAACTTAGTTCATGTGGGAGCTTGGTAAATATCAGACGACTAGTGGACCTTCGTCAAGCTCGTTCTCTCAGAAAAACGATTTCTGAGCCCTAGACGAGAATCGAACCAGCAACCTTCTGATGACCGGTGAGACGCTCTAACTATTGAGCTACCACGACTCAGATGGTAAGCTAGGGTGCAGGTTAGCTCACCACAGCACCCCTCTGAGTCGTGGTAGCTCATTGGTTAAAGCGTCTCACCGGTCATCGGAAAGTTGCGGGTACGATTCCCGTCTAGGGCTCAGAAATCGTTTTTCTGAGAGAATGAGCTTGACAAACGTCCACTGGTCGTCGAATTCTTAGTTTGTTCATCACACAATTCTTGGTTTGTTTGGTCATATCAACAGTCCACTTAACCAACAATATAAAACACCCTCCAACTGATGTTTTGGACCGTGCCAGCATCACTAGGAAGTGAAGTGTGGTCAATAGTGCTCATGTTGTAATCTTGTGAAAGGAACTATGCTAATAATACTTACCCTCAAAGGGTAACAAAGCTCCACGACAATCAGGCTGATAAAAATACAAAGCCTGTGAAAAATATGTAATTCTTCTGAAACTGTGTCCTGAAAGTTTACTGAATAATATAGATATGGGATAATACTAATGTACATTTATATTAATACTAATATGCTGCAGGTATATTCACCTCCGTCCTGGCCACCACAAATACAAATTGACTTTCTTGGGATATATCACTCAATACAGTACATCTGGGACCACAGCCATGCATATCTAGTACTTCCTAAAATGAAATGATGTTTTAACTAAATTCAATTTTTTTAGTATCTTCTCTATACAAGCACTCATTGTTCTCTACTCAGAATACGATTCACTTTGATAAATGGCTAGAAACATGCTAGTTTCAAAATAATATCAATTCAAAAAAGCATCATTCTCAAAAAAACAAGAAATGTGGCAATATTTCAACTCTATTTCAGGAAATCTATTTCTTTTTTTTGATAAT
Organism: Nanipora kamurai; assembly: GCA_036872915.1. Classification (NCBI taxonomy): domain Eukaryota; kingdom Metazoa; phylum Cnidaria; class Anthozoa; order Scleralcyonacea; family Helioporidae; genus Nanipora; species Nanipora kamurai. The sequence continues at coordinate 723,221 of JBAHVQ010000507.1, forward strand.
GATCAAAAAAAGAAAACAACACTGGGGAATATGATGCAAATCCAATTTACATGCCAAACAGGAACCATTCAGAGACCATCTTCAAATTTGCTTGGAACTACACACCGTACACTGTAGCTTGCAAGAAGAAATAAACTTTACCAAACACCTTCATACAAGCTACATTAGTTTCTTGATAAATGAAAATACACACCACATCCTTGCATGTCTAATATCAACTCTTTAACAGGCAAGGTTCATTGCTTTGACAAGTAAAATCATCTAGCATTAGCTAGAGTATAATACCAAACTGCTCCCTCTCCTCTTCATGTGTTAGACAAAGGTAAACGTGAGATCATGTAAGACCATAAGTACCACAGACTACTTATCTCATGGCAAAATGATATCAAACTTACCTTTGTAATAGCATGTGCTGTATGCATAGAGCTTATTAACCCATCAAGGGGCAAGGAAGCACTCAAGTATTTTACTCCAGGTAACACCAGACTATTTTACTCATCAAAGGGATGAGCCCCGCCTGTTAAAGAGTTTATATATTACAGTATGTTTCGTATTGACATAATATACCTACCCTATGATCCTTCTGTGATGTGTTGTAGGATATAACACTTTGAGTAGTTGTAACAAACAAAATTGTTTGATTTTCAGCTTGCTTATATGCAAGACCTAAAAACAACAATCAAAACATAAGCAATAAGTCATTTACAAACTCGAGCATCTGTGTATGATTAGAATATTTTTCCTGATGCCTCCTGAATGCTGACCAAGGGCCATCTTTCAGAAAGTGGGAAATACTTTTCTACACAGATTGGCTAAAAATAGTATATACTGGTACATAATGACATGAAACAGTGTTTTAATAAAGTGAAAGCAAACAAAATAGTCCTCAAAACATTTGTTTATACATAATTAGGATTTCATGATCACAGTCAAAAATATTGAAAAAAAACCTGACACCTGCTAAAGCTAACGAGTTGCTACAAATTGCAAAAATGCAGAGAATTCTACCCACAATGAACTATCTTCATAGTCTACACATTAAAAATATGAAATGTTATACTTTTAGCCTTCCAACTTACACACACGGAAGTCTCATAAGTTGTTGTAGTATTGTTGGCTGAACAATGTTGTAACAACATTGTTATTAGGTGAACAACATTCAGCAATGTTGTTTGTCATTGTTTCAGTGATGTTGTTCACCACTGATGAAGCAAGAAAGGTTGTTCCCAGTAGTTCAAACATAGAAAAAGACAGCACTCAGGGACTGAAATTTAATTTTTTTTCAATATCCCACTGAGATACCAGGATTCAAAGTTTTAGTATCCCCCTGAGAATCCAGTATCCTACTTCTAGATACTAGTTACCATGATTTTTAGTATCTCACTTCTTACTATAACCTTGCAACCCCATACCCAAGGTCTTTCCCACAATTTTCAAGATGGCAACTCATGCTAGGTAGCTATTTAACAACAAAGGTATCACTAGACTACCGGAGGCACTGAAATTTCATGCTGTCCCATCAGAATACAAGTGAAGCAGGTTTAGTACAAATTTCAAACCTTGATACTGTGATAATCACCAGCTCAACAACATACTCATAACAACAATGGCAGTACTCTATGAGAACTCTATTAGTTCACCACCTGAGTCTTGGTAACTCAATGGTTAGAGCATCTCATCAGTCATCATAAGGTTGTGAGTTCAATTCCTGTCTAGGGCTCTGAAATTGTTTTTCTCAGGAAATGAGCTCAATGAACATTCACTGGTCATCTGATATATACCGAGCTCCCACATGAACCAACTTTTGTGTTCAGCAATTGTTTGATATGGTTCCTCAGAGGGTGCTGAGTGTAAAACTGTCCGTGCCTGTCCACAACATTAGACAAGTCATACATTTTACATGTGTAAATATGATTGTGTTGAAGATATTGAATATGAAATTAAACTCCCAGAAAATCTTGTTGATCAAACTATGGAATGCTATACACTCAGAAAAACTGTGAGTTTCAGACAGAACTCAAACCTGCAACCCTCTGCATCCTAGCCAGAACACTCTAACCATTGAGCCACTACAACTCAGATGCCAGAGCAAGGCTATTTAATATGGAATTTAAACCTGGTAATGCATGTTTACTCTGTATAAGGAAAGTGAGACACAAGCTGAGCAAACCAGCAGTGTTTTGATTGCTCATTAAATATGTAATGCTTTTATTTGCCTGAATGTTGCATCACTTACCTGTAACAGGATGTTTGTCCTGATGGATAACTCTTGATTTACTGTGCCTTTGGATTAAGGCAAGTCAATAGAAGCAAGTGATAAAGGGGAAAAATAGAATTAGTTCAACTTTGTCATGACAATTGCTGATGAGTGATGAATTTTCAAGATGTCCATCGTATTAAATTTAATGAGGCTTGTGCAGGTTTACCTTGTGCTTTTGTTATCACCACCAATCCTTGCTTTGGGGTTAAGAGAATGTGCATTGCAAACACAAGGCTTGGTGGTGATAATAATGGCATGACATGAACTTGCATAATCCTCACTGAGCATCCACTCTGGATGTAGCATTACATGAGTGATGTTACTAGTCACTTAGTACTCAGGAAACATATCAATTTTTTGTAATTCTTGAACATTAAACACAAATTTTTGTGCATGTAGGAAGTGGGAGTTAATACAGAGGACATGCAAACTTTCATCAAGCTTGTACTCTCAGAAAACCATTTCTAAGCCCCAGACAGGAATTAAGCCAGCAACCTTCTGATGATGTCACCACATCAGAATTGTGCTACATACATTTGGCAGTCTACCAACCTTTTACTAAAATGGCTGTAGGTCTGATTCCCTTCTGGAGCTCAGAGTTCATTTTTCTGAGAGGACAAGGTTGACAAACATTCACACGTTGTTTATCCTGGCAATTCTGCTAAATATTTCTTGGAGCTTTTTTTGCTTGAAGTTCACAGTATTCCACTTTGCCTACCTGTCTCTTGTAACATCTCCTTTATAAACAACAACACTTCCATCTGCAAAACCAACTGCCATCTGTGTCAAATTTTCATAGACAGCCAGACAAGAAACCTGAAAAGTTGTAAGTTAAGCATAAAATCTTAGTTAACTTTGTACTATATCGACTTTTTCATCAAATATTTCAATAAGCTTTTCAGAACCCATTGTTGAAAAAAGTCATACCTGTGGAGCAAATATAGGCAGAAGCCAGTCTGTTAAAACAAACTGACTAAGCCAGACTGTGTGCAGTCTGAGCAACTTCTTGTCTAACATGTTTGCCATATCCTGATGTGTATATGGGAATTAAACATCAGAGAAAATCCCATTTTATCAGTACTGGTCTTTCACCAGTTAAATACATGTACAACTACATCTGACTTAAAAATGGGAATTCTAATATTATTCCATGGCCTGGTGCACTAATTAACCATTCCTCTTGTACAAGAACTCTGTGGAAAGCTCCACTGTGGTTCTCTTGTTTCAAGTTTACAAATAATGATTATTTAAGTTAATATGCCACACAGTTTTATATTAAACACTTACTGCTACTGGTTTGTTCCCAGGAATAGCTCGTGTTATTCTTAGGCACAGAGGATTTCCCATCTTGTCTGTCTATTAACAGAATATATTAAGTACTTATACATATTATCAACTTAACCTTCTCTGTAACATGTACCATATGTATTGCTTGAAGGTAAAACTCTTCAAGATTCACTTATTTCATTTCTCAGGTTAGACAAATCTGACATCAGTTGCAACCAAACCTTTCTGACCAAGCAACTGGAAATCTATAAGACATTTGGTCTATCTTTAATATATCAAGTCAATACTGCCAAGAGAGGGTTGTGGGGTCAATTTCACCCACAAGAAATGAGGTATAATGATTTATTCCTGGAATAAAGAAATTTTTCAAAAGCAAACAGTTACAGTAGACAAAGATTTAGAAGTTTTTATGTCAGAAAACATCACTTTGGAAATTTAGTTGTCTGGAATTGAGGGCCAATATATTAAATGTATCCAAAAAATTGGTAAGTACTACCATACTCTTTCCCCCTCCCCATAGCAACTGCCTATTGGCTGCAGTAATCAACAGATTCTTGATTGATAAACTACAGTATAACCACTTTCTAAAGCAAAATGTTTTGCAAACCTTGTCTAAATTCCATACTTTAATCAATGGATTGATACCAACCTCGTCTTCCTAGTAAATATTCAAAAAGTAAATACAGCATAGTTAACAGTATATCATTTATATCTAAATTTATAATCTATTTGATTGGTATATCCATGGACACAGGTACCTAGAATATCAAATAAAAATATCCATGAAAATGCATGCCTACCCCAACAGAAACAAGAATACTGTGTTGACGAAGTTGGTGAAGGAAGAGAACTCTTATTTCAAATGCTTTAAAGCTTGATAAAGTCAAACTGCGATCTAGAAAATAGATGTTTCCACTAATGTCTGTGAATCAGTTAAGCTTCAATTATGATTACATTAAATGGTGGGTAATTTTTGCAGGAAATTATGTAATTTTAATAGATGTTACAGCAGCACATATGACTTGCTAAAATAGTTTTGTTTTGCTGCATAGACATGAGTTGTTCACTTTCATGTAATTGTATCATCATGATGCATTTAATAAAAAGGTACCACAGACATAGTGTAATGTATGAAACCATTATTGGTGACACCATAACTCAAGGAACTTATTGTATATTTAAATCAAGTTAAGTAAATTATAGCTAACCTAAAGCAAGCAAGAATATGGCAAGTAACTTTGTGTAATGTGGGTGATTTATGCACCCAAAAAAGTAAGATGACCAATGAACATTTGTGAAGCTCCTTAGATCTCAGAAAAACTATTTCTGAGCTCTAGACAGGAATGACTGGTGAGACATTCTGGCTATTGAGCTGTTAAGACTCAGATGGTAAACTAAGTTACAGGTTCATCATGTGCAACCCAAGCAGAAGAACCTGCAACTTAGCTGACCGTCTGAGTCTTGGTAGGTCAATGGTTAAAGCATCCTACTGGTCATCACTGGAAGGTTACTGGTTCAATTTCTGTCTACTGAGCTCTGAGATCATAAGCTGGATGAACATTCGTAGGTCACCTGATATACTCAGAGCTCCCACATTAACAGCATTTTTGTTCAGCTTTCAATGCTGAAAAAAGTAAGTTGTAATCAGTGTCTCATTGATATTATACCAATGCAGCTTAATCCAACTGTAATGCATTCTCTTGGCTTAATGATCCCTCTAACTGTGTTACATGCATCCGCATTTCTACACTTTAACCTCTGTCACAATCTTTAAGAGTGTTGAAAGACTTGACTGGCTAAAAATGTTTTACTTAGCAAATGATTCAAGATTAATGGAGGCCCTTTCTCTAACTACAGTGCTAGGTTGCTTTTAACATATTTCATATTTCATTTTATTGTTATAATAAAAAGGATACCACCAAATATTAACTGTCCTCGGCCGCTAGTTGACGACACAATACTAACATCCTAAATTAAAGAGATGAAAATTTATTAATGGACAAATCTTACCAATCAACTTACCAACTTAATCTAAGCAACCTGAGGTTGAAATTAAATTATTTTATCCGCTGGCACATGCAATTGTCTTTTAAAAGAATAATCACTCCCTACCAGTGGGTCATTGAAGAATATATCCACACCTCCTACCCACAGAGAAATTAAAACATGGATCCTCCCACCCTTTTAGGATCTTCTGGAACAATTGAAGTAAATCTGAATCATTTTTACTCCCCTTCCTTTCAGACTGGGGTGGTCTGGACCTTCTCTGGATCAACCAATTATTAGTTTGCAAATGTTGCAATCTGTATAGACTCTAGAGAGTGAATTGTATATATAAGGACAAACAGTGGCATGTTACAATTCTACTGACTTTATGACACAGTCAAACCTCTAATTAGCAGACACCAGCAGATAGTGTCCCCTAATTACTGACCTGCAAAAGACTCCATGGTGTGTTGGTTTTCTGGTCTTTGACCACCTCTTTCTCAAAGAAATTGAACCGTCGCCACTACGTATGCAAAAGAAAGCACTAAGTCCACAGTTGAACAACTAAACATACAATCCACTAAAAGCTTTCCACGGAAGTAATAAACCAGAGAGGTGCTAAAAAAACTACTGTAAAGAATGCAAGGTTTCCTTACCTGGAGCATCGCCATTTTCGCAACAATAGTCACCAGTCCCCGACTTTGTAACTTTTGACCGAAATTGTAACTCATGACCCCCAAAACTTTCCAAGAACGACTGCGTTTCATTGAAAAAATGAGAAATCATTAGTTTTCTAAAGATTACTTCAGAAAAAGTTTGGAATTTAACAATTTGATTTTAATGATTTTATTTTATGAATTTAATCGTCTCAAAAATTGCTGTAACTGGGCTGTAACAATAACCAGGACTGGATTTGAAAATATGGCCTCCACAAGAGTGTTTACGCAGGGGCGGCGGCAGAAGGGGGCAAGGGAGACTAGCCAATAGTATTAGTCTATAATTATGGCATTGTACAGCTCGACTCGCCTCCCCAACTTATGTTTGGTGCCGCCGTCCCTGTTACGTCCTAAGCATGGTGTTTCAGAAAGAAAAATAAAGTAATCTCTGTCCCTGGCTGGCGGGCAAGAGACTAGCAACACATAACCGTGCAGGTTAACATCTCACAATTGATTGTCAAATCTTGCAGCTTAGCGTGTTTCTTGAAGAAGCACAACTGTAAGGACACTCTTTTTGAGATCACGATATCCTGTGACAATACAGCGGGTGTAGCACATGTTGCGTGCTTTTTCGCACTCGGATGAAAGTTACTGCATGCAAATTGGCATTCTCTTGCATTTTTCTACCCTTGAGGTTGGCAAATCGAGAACGCCAGAAAAGGCTGTGGAGTGAAATTTCAAATGAACGGCATGTTGCCCCACGGAAATTATTAGAATTAGATTTGATTTTAACGTCTCGTATTTCAATAACTAAAACCAAAACTGTGTAATGGTAAACATGAAAAATTTCAATACATTGGATGTTTGTTTTCTGGGTACTTTTCAAAGAGGCTTCCGAGTACAAGTGAAGGACCCAACTAACTCCACTCTCCCTAAGGTACGTCATGGCAGTGTTCGTCTTAAGGACTGAATTACATAGAGAGAGGTTTCAGTCCGCTTAGCCGAGCTGAAAATATTCCCGATTACATGGCTGAAATGGAAATCGAAAGTTAATCCACGCGGAAATTGCGAGGCAATCTTTGTTATTTTCATATTTTGAGATAGTTCGCACTAGTTTTTCAATTTTCAGCCCGGGCTGAAACTTTGGCGTGAGATTACATGGGATTTTTCAGCCCGGGTAGCGCCACCTGGGCTCAAAAATTCTCGCCACGGAATCGCAACGTCACTTTTTAAGTGATCTGCTCGTGAAACTGGGCTGAAAAATCTCCATGTAATCACCACCCTACGGGTTTCCCATTGACGAATAAAATCGTCTGTCGTTAGCCAGAGTAAAATACAAAAGTCTTCGTCAGTCACTTGTGACTGAATCTGGCACAAAGGAGTTGACGCCTGTACCTTTTTTCTTTTGTTCTCTTTTATTTTGCTATTCTTTAGCATGAGCTCTTTTGATCTGGGTGTCTGACGTCTTGGACACTGAGCGTGAAAAGGTCAAGGGACTGATCACACGGGATTTTTCAGCCCAGGTAGCGCCACCCGGGCGAAGTTTCAGCCCGGGCTGGAATTTTCGCCATGTAATCGCAACACCAATTTTTAAGCTGTATTTGTTCGTGAAATTTCAGCCCGGGTTTACGAACAAATAACTTAAAAATTGATGTTGCGATTACGTGACGAAAACTCAACCCGGGCGGAAAAATCCCATGTAATCGCCCAACAAAATTTCAGCCCGGGCTGAAAATCAAAAGCGCGTGGGAACTATGCCAAAATATGACAATAACAAACAATGATACAAAAATTAGAGTGGTGCGTCGGCCCACGTTTCACTCCGACGCAGGGCCTTCGCTCGAAACGTCAGTTTAAGCATTCTTAAGTTCTGGCAGTTTCCCAAACCTTTTGACTATTAGAATAACAGACTTCCTCGCAATTTCCCCGTGGATTCACTTTCGATTTCAGCCCGGGTCGAAATTTTCCATTCAGCCCGGCTGACAGGGCTGAAAATTCTCCAGAAAATCAGCTCCTAAGTTTCCTACGCAAATTGACCATTTCAGACCACGTGATGTTTTGGTTGTTTATCATGTTAATAATGCATTGTCATTAAATTTCAAAGGAATAATTCTTCGGAGTAAAGTCATGTGCTCTGAAATGGGGCAACATACAGCGAGGTTAAATCGATCTATTGTATATTCACGCCAGACAATTATAATCGTCTGGGCGAATACTCGCTGACCTGTAAACACCTACATTGCATGTTCTCAATGCTTCTGTATTGCACAAAATTTCTTCACCAAAAGCGCCGCCACCTTTATCGGTCCTCAGGTTAAGTGATGACAGATACTTACGAAAAGGTTTCGCAAAAAATTACTATATTCTATGCAGTTTTGTTTTTCACAATTTGTATCTTTTTCCAAAAACCACGAGGGGGTCATTTTAGGAAGTCTTTGCTTCCTAATGGCGGTGTTACACTGTGTAATTTTTCGTGTAACTTGTCTCGCGACGGCTGAATTTGTTGCGCTGCAGTTGCATGGGTAGGTGTGTTACACTTTGCAATGTTTCGCGCACAATATTTCGCGTTATCAGTAACGAAGATACTGATAACGAAGTTACCAGTACCGAAGAAAATGTGTGACGGCGTTGCCACAATCGTGCCACAATTGCGAGACTTAACGATTGCGAGGTATGTAACACCATGCAATTTCTCGTGCAACTTGCATCGCAACAAAATTGCGAGGCAAATTGCGAGGCAAATTGCACTAAAAATTGCATAGCGTAACAATGCCTTAATTCCTTCCTGGCCGTATAAGTCCTCAGTGACCTGGGGAGAACTTAGTATTCTACTCTGGCTAACGCCAGATGGGAAAGTCCTCGGCCAGGAATGGGTTAAGAAAAGATCAACTAAAATGACCGACTTTTGATAGTTTTGTCTCGGGCATCGGCAGTCCAGGAATACCCCTGGTAGAGAAAGCGTAAACAGGAACCCAATGACATCTGGGAACGATTATCGAGTTATGATGATAGTGACGATGATAGCGCACAGCCCTAAAGGTCCGCACCCACTAAGAGACGATGTGGCAAAGCGACCGGATTATTTAGTTTTTATACTCGAATAAGATTCTTCCTGAAAAAAAAAAACAGTTGGTGACCTCCTACAAAATGCTACCAACATATCCAAAATATTATTCAATATATTCCAGATACTCGCACCACCGGTCATTTAACTCGCTTGAAAAAGTTTTAAAAATTACGTTGATTTTTTGCATAACGCTCTCTGTGCAGAGACCTTAACCAGCGCGATAACTCACCATAGTTAAATAAAATACATCACGTACAGAAACTGAACACATGACATCTTTATCATTTTCTTATTTTTTCACTTGTTATGGATGTCACCATGGGCAGAACGCAACATTCCGCACAAGGCATGGATTTCAATCAAATATTCTACTAGTTCTTCAATCCCACCCAGCCCATTCACAATCCCATGCAGTCTGCAGACCATATGATCCATATTGAATGGTCCATATAGCTCCCCAGCAAAAAGTTCAACTATATAACCATCACCACTCCTTATTCCAGGATTTGTGATCAAAATGTGTAAATGTACTTGTATGGCAAACGGGAATAATGCTCCAACAATGAAAGTCAATAGCAGGAAAAATTTCAAGGGGCTTCCACTCCAACAAGTTTCTTGCCCTAAACAAATAGATAAAATAATCTTAAGCAACTGGTCTATTGTTTCACGAACTATGAACCACACCTGACCACAAGGAAGGAATTGTGTGAAACTGCAAATGCTACACGATGACAGTGTAAGCAACCTTACCAAGGCTTTCTAAGGGTAGACTAACACACAGAAATTTCTCTGAACCTTTGTGGAAACTTCTATCAAAAGAGCCAAATGACTTCAAGTTCATGGGGGGGGGACCTGTTAATTTATGGCAATAAAAAAGTAGGCTATCATACTTCCCAGAGTATGAAAGTACTCAAAAATGAACAAGTTTAAACTTTTGGAACTTTATGTAGTGGACTATAGAAATGGGGATATTTTTGAAGGTGGTACAATATCCATACCTCAATCTTGAATGGTAATCAGTTCCATGACTAGGACAATTTTAGGGAATAAATGGAGCAGGTGCTTTTTGAAACTTTAAAGGGTGAATGACATGTACAAATCAGTTCAAAAGAGGTACTCTTGTATTATAAAACTTTTAAAATTAAAAAAGACAGGCCTCAACAGCTTTTCCTTATCTTACTTTGTTCTTGAGATATAAAGATTTGTTTGGTATGTAAACAACACAACTTTTAATCACAATGCATAATGACTTACAGAGAAATCTCATTATCTTTGAAAATATTCAACAAAGACATTTTAAACCTTGCTTGTTTAGTGTGGCAGGACACATACATTTTCCTAAACAGCTTCAACTGGTTTTCATTTATAACTTCAGAGATACCTAAATTTTCAACAAGTCATCATGCTGCATGATGAAGAAAGCTGTGTCATTCATGTATCAAACAATGCTGTAATGTTAATTCAATATGTCAAGAATGTAGATAGGTAAACAGGAGCTACATGGGCCAATCTTCATAACTTCAAAAGTTATTTTATACTAGAAGGCTGGTTCACAATTTGACATAAGCGTAAGCATTTTTATCTGTCAGAGCACTACTGGATTCTGCTTTTGGGCATATCTGCTGACAAGAATACCACAGTTCATCATTAGTTCTCATGCTTATGTACAGCTGGTTCACACTTGAAGTTTCATAGCATAAGCACAAGAAAATGGAAAAATTTCCATTCCTTATGCTTATGTAACTCTGGTTCACACTTATATTTCTTATTCTTCTGCTTACGTTTATGCTTATATCAAAGCGTGAACCAGCCTTAACTGATATTTACCATACATGTCATGTGCTCTTTACACATGTCATCTTACACTGTACATCTGCATTTCTTGTGGGAGTCTGCCCCTGACCCAGTGGTTATGCCATTGTTGTTAATCAAGATAAGTTTCAGCCCTTAAACCTCCATTCTATGCCCTTATTTCACGATTTATGCTGGGCATTGATATTTGCCCTGAGATTGAGATTCCCAGCTGGCTCCTCAGTTGTAATAATTTTAACCTCCATGTACAGATTTTTAGAAGTTCAGACAGTTTATCTGGACCAGTTGTATAAAAAGGTAATTAACTTTAATCATGGTTGGTGCTTAACTCCTTCACTGCCACATCTCTCTCTCTCTCTCTCTCTCCCTCTCCCTCTCCCTCTCCCTCTCCCTCTCCCTCTCCCTCTCCCTCTCTCTCTCTTTGATGAGTAAAATTGTCTGGCCTTAGCCAGAGTCAAATTATAAAAGTTTCCTGTGGCATGGAAGGAGTTAAAAGGTGATTAATTAATAGTTTTATAGAACATGTCCTCAGTAGATAAGTTCTGACAAGTCAACAACACTTTCCATAGTTTGAGGAATCAAACTTAAATTTCATCCACCAGAATAGTACATTCAGTTGTATATTAAAACAGTAATAGTGTTGTTTACTTGCAAGGACTCTGTGCCTGATTAGCCATTCACCATTTAAACAACCAACCCCCCCCCGATGTTTTGCAATGTATCAGATTAGGATACCAGAACACGATATCTAGTGAAATGAGCCAGTTACAACCAGTCAAATAATCAGGGATAAAAGTAAAAGACAAGTAATGTTAAAATATTGTAAACAGCCTTTTAAAATCACTCAGGCATGTCTGATATTGATGCTAATGATTCCTTAGAATTTTTTTAAGTATAGCTAATGTTTGATGTTATCTGGTGCTGACTTGTGGATGCAATCTATATTTGAAAACTGTTTGAATCTTAAATCCACAACATTTACATGAATACTCAAATAATTGTAGTGAAATATTCACTTCAAGTCTGTTCACAGAACAAATAAATTTTATGGGGCTTCCAAATCTAGTTACAAACAGACGAGAACACTATCTGAAAACTTCACTGGTCTTTTGGCAGTTTTCACTTTCTTTCCTTCCATGCATAGAGTGTCAATCTCATGCAAATACAAAATTTGACAATGACTTTGAAATAAAGTTGAAATATTACCATGCCAGGTGTCATTTTGTTTTATGACTCATTACAAGATGCTGTCCTTTGGAATACATTTCTCACTCTAAGAAGTTTTACCAAGGTAAATACCATGGTCTAATTACTAGCCTCCCAAATGTTGGTGAGCTATTTGTTTAGTCTGACTTTCAGTTTATTATTCTGTCAGAAAGTCACAAATAAAACTATTTTGAAACCCAGTCCTATTATTCAAATATTATTTTTTGTCCCAGATGTTCACTAAGTTCCAGCAGCCATAATAGACCATAAACCACAACAAAATCTGAATAACTGTGTGTTTAAACAACAGAAAAAGTAGATGCACAATACCTTAGATCTAATTTCTTCCTCCTGACGTTTTTCATAATGTCCAAAGTCATCAAATATGGATGTTTGGTTCTTAAATGAATGTATAATTTTCACCACTTGGATGCCCTTGTCAGGGGGGACTTCTTGGGTGTCCCGAGAATTGGTAACTGGCTTGTTATCATTGTTTTCCAGACGAATGTGCCTCAAGGCATTGTTTGGAACATCTTTCACATAATGCCACTTCACTGCAAATTTTCCTTTCCATTTCTCCTGTGACCAAATCCCAGTCTCAATGTCATACTCGACTTCAGACTTCATTTCAGCCACTCCACAAAAATGCCCACTGCCGTTCACACTATACAACAAATACATTGGACTCTTTCCATTTCTCTGCTGTTCCTTAAAAGCATCATTCAAACGGCGATTTCCATGCTCAGTACTGGTCCAAACACTATACTTTATTGACCGGTGAATATCATCCTCACTATAGCTCTTTATGATAAAAAAACGTACATCCTTTAGCCGTAAGCTGAACTCCTTCGGGTTGTAATCATTAATTGAGCGCAGTCTCTCAAGAACAGGTACCACTGGCTGGCCTGGAGTAGAGATGTTTGACAAGCCAGCATTTCCTCCAGAACGGTTTCTCTGCTGTCCAGTTCTGGAATTCCCTTGCTTTGAGGAAGATTTCACAGAAGCATTAGAACCGTTCCACGTACTAGAGTCCCCACGGTTCCCAGAATTAATGCCAGATTGCACGGGTGGTTTTACCTTTGGTGGTGGAGGTTTAGGCTTGGCAGGCTGGCTGGCAATGGCTGCCCAAGACTTTGGCTTAGGCGGACCACTGCTGCTCGGCACAGCAGAGTTCACACTGCCATTCTGTTGGCTCTCTCCATTCACCTTGGTATCATCAAGTTTCTGAGACAAGTTTAATCCAGCAAGAGAATGTTCCACTCCTTTATGATCAATTTCTCCTTGTCCACTGTTCTCAAGAACTTGAGGAGCTGGAGGCTGGTAAAAATCTCCCAAAATTGACCCAGAAGATGTCTGCGGTTGCCCGCCCCAAGACAAATCCGTGGTATTTCCCGGGAAAAACAGAGCCTGCTGGTTTAGGTAGGCAATGTTGTTAGGCAGACCAGAGTTCTGAACATGATCCAAACCATTTAAATAGCCAGTGTTGGCTACTGCCGTGTTCTGCGGGATCATTTGTTCCGGCAAAACGTTGGTAGAAAAACCACCGTTTGAATTTGGAAATAGCGAAGCACTGTTCGTTGACCATGTATCCGCAATTCCCGTGCTCAAATACGGGAAAGGCATCGGTGGCAAAGCAGAGTTCACAGTAGACGGAGCATAGAAAGTCGGTAAGTATGTTTCCGAAGCAGAAGTGGTCATATTCAAGTTCGGCTGAGGGGTGACATGATTTCCAGCAATATTCTTCAGGATAAATCGCGACCAACATAGTGAATACACAGAAACAAAACCCACAAATATTTCGGCGTCAGTCGTTCAAACCGAGAGAAAAGCAAATGAGAGCATTAAAATTAGAACAAGGAACATCGAAAAACGCAATGAAGGGAACTTTTTCGAGCAATGACTATGGTTTTTTTTTTATTTCTCGTTAAAGTGAATGTAACAGCATTACCTGGTCGCTGTTTGTACGCAGATATTGCTCAAAATCTTCGTCGGTAACAATTCTTGATTCGGACTCCTGACCTATGGTATAAAATACGAAGGTTTTCAAACAGATACGAACTGCCTGGCGTCTGAACCTAACGTGTATACAAATATTGAAGCGTCGTGACTTCGTCGAGTGAACAACAGAACATATTGACAATCTTCGCGGTCCCGACACGTAAAGGTCTCTTTGCTAAGCAAATTCGTTCCTTACCTTTTCCAGGAGTATCTTTGTGGCGCTATAGGACAAAAGAACAGAAATAAAGGTATATTAGAAGCAATAAATGAACCTACTAGGGTCGCTCGATACGGCGCTTTAGCACCTTTTCCTGTAGACCGTATTGCCCAGCTGATTAAATCATACCTGTTCCACGTTGGCTGACATTACAGGCATTCAGTTAGCTTCAGGTGTTGACTATGCTGTCCAGAGATTGTAGAGTTTCAAAACCAATGACTAAAACACCTAATACGTACACTTATTTGATATTACAAAGATATCCAGTGAATGGATTCTACAGCCGCCCGATTTCCATGTGTGTTCCTTTGCGATTGCGTGTGACCATTGGGGAAAGAGCGTGACGTCATCGATGAGGTGTCAATCAAGTATTTGCAGGAAATAGATGAACAGAGCTTGGTGATTGGATAAAAATGTCGTTATCGTGTCCAATCCTAGTTAATGTAAAAAGGAATGTGAACTGTGTTAATAAAACATACATAAGGTGGCAAATAGAAACCGCTGAAGCAACCGGATATTTGTCCCAGCCCGGACTTTTAAAAATGGGGGGAGCATTTTTGTACCCGTCCTTTTCGGTACAGATGAGTACAAAATAGAAACAACTTTTGAAGTAAAGTCTGATTAATGGTTGTTGTATCACGTTAATTTTCAATTTAAATAATATTGATAAAAGTAAAGTCTCGTTAACGAAGCGGTTGTTGTATACAATTAATTTTTAATTCATTATGTTAATAAATTACATCTTATTCATTCCTTTTTTGTTTTCTTTAGTACTTGCAAGAATTAGTATTTTACAACGAGCCTTGTGACAAGACCTAAATCAGTCTGACTGTCGCAATGGTAAATATAAATACCTACATATCTGTACAACTCTTTATGTCTATGAAAAGCAACATTTTTTTCTGCTGATAGGCTACCGTATTTAAATATGTTTTTATATATTTAAACCCGTTAAATTATATATATTATATATATATTATATATTATAGTATTATATATATATATATAATATATTTATTTAAAATTTTCCCGCATTTGTATTATATATTAATTTTTAGCGAAGCTTGGTGCAGCCGATAATTTCAAAAAATAAAATGCAAGACAAATTTCGACGCTTTTCCCGGAATTGAAGGTTTTTTCCTCATATAAGTGAGACTATAGGTAACATGCTTTTATCGCCTTACCGCAATCATGTCTGGGAGGCTAGGGCATAATACCCCACAATAACTCTAACAAGAGACCTAAGCCCTCCTGTTTTGTAGTTCTAATGCTAAATATACCTGATCTTTACCTGGCTTAACAAATGGTACTGGAAATTTCTACCCTTTATGGAAAATTTATCAAAATTATGAAAATTTCTAGTCTCATAACATCATCAATGAATAAACAAAACTCCATACTCCATAGACATAACAACTAAGTATATCTCGATTCGAGGACGCTGTCCCGAACAGTGAACTCCATTGCATCCTATTCGTCCACGAGCCAAGCCACATTTCCGGTAGCAAATACGGGAGTTGCTATAGTAACTAAGGAATGCTTTGCAAGGGATTATATGTGGAGGGAAAATTCCAAGATTTTGGAGTTGTAGCACTTTTGACTGTCAAATTCATTCACCTTTCAGAAACAACAAGCTTTTAGGGTTACACGTTTTAGGTCTTCTCTCATGACCAATGCCCTCCCGTAAAGATGGCTAGGGATTAAGAGACAGAGTCACCTCGTCTGCGTATAATGCTTAAAAAATACTGAAAGCTACCAAATTGACAAGATTAATTATCATGTACAAACATAAAGTAGACACATTGAGAGTTACAAAGAGATATGATAACTTATGCTCGCTTGACAGTGACTGCTGGTATCGCGAATTTTGAGGTCTCCGCGCATGGACAATATAGAGTTCATCGGTACTGAATCTTGATCGTGTCGTGGGCTCAGGATAGGGCAGAGATTCTGATCACTCTGTCTCGATGAAAACTTTAAAATGCGTCAACAAATTAAAATCCACTGTTCCGACGGAACAGTGA
Source organism: Nanipora kamurai (assembly GCA_036872915.1). Classification (NCBI taxonomy): domain Eukaryota; kingdom Metazoa; phylum Cnidaria; class Anthozoa; order Scleralcyonacea; family Helioporidae; genus Nanipora; species Nanipora kamurai. The sequence goes on from JBAHVQ010000507.1 coordinate 739,734, forward strand.
TTCGCATGAAATTGCAAAAATTTACTGTCCCGAGTAAAACAATACTGTTTTCGAAACAGCGGAAGTTTTTACTCCTGTAGCAGAGTAATGTATGGAGTGATGTATATGTCCATACTTACTAATTTACGTATTGCTTATATATTACTGCATTCATATTGTAGTGGCTATAACGTAACCGCTGACATGGGCATGGAAGCCCTCAGAAAAAGAAGAAGGAGGAATTCAAAACACAATTTGTCACTTTAACATCTCCAGTAATACATCGAAATAAAGGATTTCCAGTTCAGTGGACCATTTGCTATGCTCCGATGAACTAAAACATACTGTCTTTTTATCAAAAGATCGCTAGGGCGCAACCCAGAATTCCCAAGGGCAGGAGTCTGAGGGTATACGTAATAGAAGGCACAATTAGGACGATTTTAACCATTCCGAATGCAGCAGATCCAGGTGACTTTGGGAAATTAGGGGAAAAGCATGTCGCTGACTGGCCCACATAAGACCTACAACGAAAAATGCGACCTCCCAATCACTCCTCTAGTTGCGCCACTGGGACCTTCCCTAACGGACTGGATTTGGAGAATGTAAAAGTGGTCAATAGACTTGATATTCTGGCTCTTGCTAGAGTATGCATCTTAACTCCTTCCTGTCTGTATAGGTCCTCAGTGACCTATGGAGACTTTAGTGTTTTATTCTGGCTAACGCCAGACGATTTTACTCGTCAAGGGGAAAAGTCCTGGGACAGGAAAGGGTTAATGTACAAATAAATCTGATAAAAAAACAGTACGCATATTCCTCCTTGGTACGTTCATGTTTCCTTGTTATCCATGAAAGTAGCCTGTGACTTCTTGTTATCTTCTAAAAATAACCCTCACGGTAATGTGGTTGACCTTTCCTGGTCTAAGTAGTCTGTTGCTTTAAGCGGAAGCCAACTCACCGCTTAAAAGGGCCCAGCGATTTGTTGGCTAATCGCGGTCTAGCCAATGAACCCCACTGAGATATCCTCTATCCCTCAGCCTTCAGCAATAGCATGGAAAAAATCAATAACAAACTAATTAATAAGATGCAAATGGTGGAATGTCTCTTGCTATTATGAAACTTTGATCAGTTAAACCAAGATATATACCAATCTCATATCGTTCTCATTGAGAAGAAATAGGAAAGAGGTGTATATTGTAAAGCTCAAGCCGAAATAAACTCATCAAAGCCAAACTTATTCGCTTATTGCGTTTTATAATTATGCTTCAAAAACTCAGCAATAATTCATGAGGAAAATACAAAGGAACATCATAACCGTGTCGTATCTTTATATGTGATAAAGGCACCCTTGTTTTTCTCGTCAAATTTTCTCGCCTTAGAAAACATTAATTTTCAAACTTTCTTCGTGAATCAGCGTGTTAAGTATTTGTTTTTGAAACCATTCAAAAAATTCGTAGTACGTGTTTTATCGGATCTAAAACATTCCGCTGTCGCCTCGTGTTTTATATCTGATAAAACACTCCTAGTCATTTTTTTTCAAATATTACTTTAATGTTTAAAGGCAAAAAGATTCAGAACTAGCGATTCAATCTAAAAACAAAGAAACTTGGCACCTCTTTAATTATTCTTACAGCTAGTCCATACAAATCCAATAAATTTGTCGTTATTCTTAGAAATGTCGGGTGATATTATTGGTATCTGAATTGTCCTCTTTAGTCCTCATCCTCAGGCTCTTCGTCGGCAGACTCAGGTTCAGGTTCCGGCTCGTGCTCCTCTTCTTCTTCAGGTTCGGGTCCAGGTTCGTCCCGATGCGCGATAGTTGGACGCTTGTTGCCTTCATTTTCGTCCAGTTGTTGGTCGGCCATGTCTTCTATCATCTGAACTTCATCTGTCACTTCTTTGGTTTTTCTTTTCCACATGCTTATCTCTTTCAAGCATTCTGCGGCAACTCTCTCTAATTTTCCAACTTCTCTCTCTCCCATCTCTGCACGGTTTTCCATCTCTTTCAATTGATCTTCCAGGAACTTCGCTTTCTCCTCGCTCAGTTGTTCTCGCTCGGCAGCCTCATTGTCGCGATCTTCCAACTCCCGAATCTCGCTCCCCACCGCATTAATGTCCTCTTCAAGAGTACCAACACGTTTCTGGGCTGATTCCAGTCGTTCGTCTGTGCGCTGAAGATCCGTCTCAACTACGACTATTTTGCGTTCGCTCTCCACCAGTACCGTATGCGCTTCGTTTTTAATCTTCAGAGCATCACTACATTCATCTTCCAACTTGAGAAGAAGCTCGTCTCGCTCCATCTCTGTCGCCTCATATTCCTGTCGTTTTACGTCGTACTCACCAAATCGTCCTTCGGCGTGGTTTAGTTTCTCTTGGTTCGTGGTTACACGTTCTTGTGCTTTTTTCAGATCTTCCCGCAGAAGCACTAAGCGTCGCTTCAGGCCTTCGACTTCATCTTGCGTCTTCTCCAGGCGTGACTCGGCTTCGATGAGGTCTGTTCTCGCTTTCACTTCCCGTTCCTCGGCCTCATCGATGTCTTCCTTGTACTTCGACAAACGTTCCTTAACTTTCTGCAGTTGCGAAGTCATTCTGTATCTTTACTTCTTTTTCTGATCAAAATTAACAACGGTTATTCAGGTAACGTTTCCTCTGATCGAGACAGACTGTTGTGATCGTTACGAGAGTAACTGGAGAAATGACGTGAATCAGTTGCTTCCGTTCGAGAAAATATCAAACGAAGTAATCGATGTGACATATGGACCACTAGCTGAGCAGTTTACGCCTCTCTGTCGAATGCTTGTCAAGCAAATCTTAACTCATGTCACGAATGCCGACGGGATTTAGTAATTTTCTTACTAAAGTTACCTAATTACCAACCAAACATTGTTCTTCACACATACTGAAATAAAAACGTTACACAAAGGAACACCCGTTGACTTAATGTTGTAAAATATTCAGATCAGTCACTTTAACTTTACAGAAAAACATGCCATACTTCTGTAATCGATAAGCAAATTTGACGACGATATTGACGAACTATACCAACCATCTGTTGTTCTAAACTAGGTTTTTCTGACCTAAAGGCCAGGAAAAATACTCCAGTGTTGGTCACATTCCCCTAATGACGACAGGTGACTCGAGTTAACTCGAACTACAATTTAGGATGGTCCCTATCTTACGGCAGATTCCATACAAAGATGTTTCTCTTGTTTCAGCAAAAAATTTCAACAGTACATACTATAACATGATGCCAATGTTTAGATTAGTTATCTAAATGTGGTGTTTTATTACATCACATCGGATTTTAGCTCCGACAGACAGTTTACGCAGTCATTCTCGAAGCTGATAAAGATATGAAGTGATAGAGATCTAATTCCCGGCCTAGGACCACATCTCTTTGAATAAAAAAACAATTTATCACCTTTCTAGCTGTAACTTAAATTTCCTTTTGTACTCTGTAGTACGTGGTGGTGGTCTCATCGAGAGAACATGCAGGGATTAAGAAGTTTACCTAGATTAAACATCATGGGTCATTTGCCAAATACGTAAAGCTAATCTAGTGAAATGGAACAAATACGGCAATCAAGCTGTGAGAAAAGAGTGCCGAGTAATAATCTTGTTGAAGCAACTTTCTTCTGTTTCACGCGCTTCGGCAACTCTTAGATTTTTACGTACCGGTCAAATTAGAGCCTCAACATCCCCCTTGCGCAATACTCTCCCGAAAAGGGAATGGTGATAAAAGAACTAAAAATAAGCGCCAAATAAATCAAACAAGAACACAAAATACCAAATGGCGAAGGAAAAGTTTGGAACTGACCTAAGATTATCTCAGGCTCATTTATGAGATTGTGTTCTGAATGTTAAAAATATGTTACAAATCAATTTAACCCTTTAGCGCCCGTTGTGAGACTTTAGTATTTTACTCTGGCTAACGCCAGACGATTTTACTCGTCAAGGGAAGACCCCTGGGCATTAAAGGGGTTAAGGTTCAATGATGTGGTGAGCATATATTTTAAAGTAAATGGTCTGAACCTGGGAGAATCGTTACATGTTTGTGGAAGCTGATCGTCCAGGTTAGCGTAGTCTTGAGAAAGAGTCTTGGTGAAGGTGACTGATGTTTCGAAGGCCTTAGCGGCAGTCATCTTCAGAGTCAAGTGAAGAGTAAATGTCAGGTTTGCCCAAATACAAATATAGGCAAACCTGACATTTACTCTTTACCTGACGTTGAAGATGACCGCCGCTAAGGCTGTCGAAACGTCAGTCACTTCCACCAACAGACTTTCTCAAGACTACACCAACTTGGACGATCAAATTCCACAAACATGTAACATTTTTTAAAGATAATCAAAATGATGGCAACGACAATATTCTGAGGGACAAAACTGTAATGGCATTTGCTATATTCTTATATCTTTTTACTATACACGTTAAAAAATGTTGTCATCTGCCCACCGGCAATACGCGGACCGCGAGTCTCAGGGAAAACATGCACGCGTGCTTTGCATTGTGGGGTACCGGAGGAGTAAAACTTGCGTTCTTACTTATATGTTGACGTTGTGAAAATGGTTAATATCTCATTGTTTCCAACAATTTGAGTGTGATCAGGCTGTCTCGTGCTTTTTAAATCTGTGGAAACCTAGTCCTTGAAAACGGAACATTTTAGCCGTCATTTCTTCTCCCATGGTGCGCTCCGTTTGTCCATAACTTATATGAAGTCCTTAATTAAGAACTTACATGAAGAAAGGCAAGCGCATGCTCTCCGCCGAGTGCCCTTATTTCTTCGAACTGGTAATAACCACTGACCTCTATTTAATTGCACTGCGGGCTCTCATTACCTTTGGATCACAAAAGTGTCCTCGAAATGATGGTGTCGGCAGGTGACTTACAGGTCCTTTGGCTAATGGTAAAGTTAGCCGACCAATACCAAATAGAACAAACAGCCAACGGCCTAATAACAAATAGAGATCAGTGTTCTTTGTTATTAACCAGAGGACCTATGATGCCACCATCTTTAACGGTGAAGAAAACGTTAAATACCAAGGGAAAATCCTGCCATACCTTTTGCGTAGCAACAAACTGTCACCCATCACACGCGCCAAAAACGATGTTTTTTTGGTTCAAGATTTTCCGTAGATTTCAAAAGTGTTTGCTTCAAGTTGAAATCCAGACAGGAAACGGGCAAAAGTTCAAAATAAAAAAATTGAAGAAGTGCGAATATATTTTATTTTTACGAGCTTTCGACTGCCAGACTGCAGTCTTCAACATATAGATGTTGGCCGGGTGTCCTATATACAAGACAGTAAAATTTGAAGGTTTAATAAGAATGGGGACATATTTTGATGGGGTACCAGCAGTCTTGGTGTATTACCGGTCAGTGGTGACAACTCTCAGTTGAAAATCATCAACCAATGAGGTAACTTCATTTTGTGTATATCACGTCAGATCACCGTTTCCTTCTCTGACCCTGTCCCGGAAATTTCGCAAGCGTTTTCATTTAATGTTTCTATCGCACAAATTGTGTTAAATCTACTAAATTAAATCTATTAAATTAAATAATTCTTTGCCCAGTTATGGAATTACGCACGTGTCCTCTTATGTCATCTTTACTGTATTTCTAACATATTGTATTTTTGATGCATCGGCAACTAAAATCACTTAGATTTTGTACTGTCGTTTATTCCCCTCACCTTATGAGCTTTCAAATGAAAGTAAAAACAAGCCTCCCTTTCAGTACATTCGAAACTTTGACCAAATACTGCATCCTTATTTGTATCTTTCGTGATACAGACCACCATGCTTTATTGCCCTACGTCAAACTTGAACAAAGGGTAATTGACAAAATTTCAAGGCACTTTGAACAAAACGCGACTAAAACACGAAACCTTTACCTTATCGAGGCTGTCGGGTTTAATGAAATTCACTGTCGCTGCACTTGCGCTGGCATATTTAAAGGGAATGATGGCACAATGTGATCATGACCCCCCCTTTACCTTCTGGGCTGCATGAGAAATTTACCCATCTGTTGGACTCTCACCCTTATGATCACTAGGTGGAAGAGATTTTGCCTTTCCAACGACCAACAAAAACCAACCTGGGTCACCCTAGTTTCAATTAACTGGTCCTTCAGCCCTTGTAGTCGGCGTCTGGCCTTCAGGAAAATCCTGTCTACATCATTGCGGGGTGTTCAGCTGAATTTTTATTTCGTTCGTAATGTCGCGCGGATAACTGTTCTATTGTTAAAACTGAATAGTTTTCTTGAATAATTTTCTGAATAGTTTACCAAGCTCCTCTGGAAATCTTCTATGTTGCGAATGCGACATTTTGCGCCAAGACGTTTCGTCACCACCAGATCCAATTTCACCCTCGAGGGGGGTAGGCCTTAAATGAATTTGATTCGTATGACAACCTTGAGTGAAAGTGGACGCGAAAATTATCTGGCGCGTTAACGAAGGAAATAAGCACAATTTAACGGGATATCTCTCTTTGTACAAGGTAAGTGAAGATTCAAATAGATACAATGTACATTAAACCCAACGAAGAACAGCGATCGAAAATTGTGTGATATTCGCTGCAGTAATATTGTAGTTACGCTGTTGGAACTTCTCGTTCTTTCGGAAACCTCTCTTGTTTATACAAACGCTCAGTGAACCTGCGGCCTTTCAAACGTATTCATATTTGACCAAGATAGCTTTGAGATCATAAACAATCTTACTTTGCTTCTATTTTATTCGTAAATACATTGGTTGTCTTTATTTAATCAAATCATAAACGAAGAAGCAGTTCATACTTCAAAACGTTCGCCAAGAGTAAACACAATTGTTTGCTAAGCGTCCACGAACAGTGAAATTCGACCGTTTAAGTACTGAGGATAAATCTTTTATAGCCTCTTTACATAGCACTTTCTCGCCTCCAAAAAACCAGACCTTTTTTTGTGAAATGCGATTTGAGGCAAGGTTTGTAAATTGCGATTAACTGCCTGCCTGCCTGCGGGGTGGATTGTTCGCGGCCCGAATTTGAGGTTGATGCGGGGGAGCGGTGGTGAGGAGACACTGAACTCCGTCGTTTTTCGAGTAAAATTTTCTTGAAATGGTTCTCACTAAAATGTTTTGTCAGAACGTTTTCTAAGTGGACATAAAATTGGCGTTTTTTTTGACGAAACGAGGCTTTAGCTTATAAGGGGAAAAAATATACCACACGGTACACACATGCACAAATGCCATTGGGGCTTTCCATTTAATATCAAATCCATACCCTCTGTATTAAGGACACACGTTCTATGAAATAAACCACTGAAGAATTCTTGAAATTTTCAAGAAATTTGAACACGTGAAGAATTCCAGGAAGTGAAGAAGATCCCATTTGATTAAATTTAATTAAACCCTGGAACAGAAGAATAGAACACTAACCTTGAAGAATTTCACTAGATTATTGTAAACACTTGAAGAATTCCAGTGAACAAAGTAAAGTCTTAAAGAATTCCACACTTTAAAAAAGTTAACCCCATAGAATTCCAATCATTGAACAATGTAAACCTCCGAAGAACCCCAGGCTCTACTGATGGTGACCTCTTGAAGAATTCCAAAGTACTTGATAGTGGAGCATGGATATTTGATGGAATAGCAAACGTTTTTGGATTGGAAATTGGCCTATGCAAATTACTCATTTATAGCTTGTGTACGTTGACAGTCACATAGCAGGGTGACTCCATTTGAGCCCCCATTTGTAATACCCTAGTTATGCCACCTTTCAGGTAGGGAGTTATGATGAGATGGAGACTGAAATGTAAATGCTGTCCTATTTTGATTAGAATTTCCTGAGAATGGTTCTCACGAAAATTTTTTGCAAGAATTATTTTGTAAGTAGGTGTAAAGTTGATGCTAGTTTAACACTTAAGAAGATAAAAATTTCCCTGAAAAAATAAAAAAAGTGTCCTGCATATCCAAACAAAATCCTAGAAATTATGTGAAAGTTGCAGAGCTACCAAGTTGCACAAAATCAGACCTGAGAAGGGCGTACATGATGCCCTTTCCTTTCTGAACAGAAGTCACAAATTTCAAGTCCTTTGAAAAACAAATGAGACAATCAGGGAGTTGGTGATGACACTTTGTTGCAGTATAGATGTATTAAATTGTATTTATACAACTGCACGCAAACTTTTAATTTTGTTCTGTGTTTTGGTTCTACAACAGCTTTGTTACTTCGGTGTACTGGGAGCGCGACGAAAGTTCGATTTCTTTTGAGACGAATTTGATCGTGTGGACAAAATTGCTTTGATCAAAATCGCCGTTAATTTCGTTCGTCTGGACAGTTGAGCAAACTCCGACTTTGGTAGACTTTCGCGTGCTAAAATATAATCACAAAATTATGATGCAATTTGTGTGTGAGATGGAGTTTTAGTGCATTTAAATTCTGAAGTAAAGTGATGCGTATACAAAGATGTACTTGAAAAAGACGTGAGAGGAAACTGCCGAAAATTGAAGTTCATAGAACTGACTTTTCGAGCCAAGTCCTTTCTTTGGAGTGAAAGGTGTTGTTTCATCTTTTGGTTTTATAAACATAGTTCTAAAAAATTTGGTCATTAGCTAAGCTATATCTTCTGGTGACGAGTGAGACGCTCTAACCATCGTGCTACCAAGACTCAGATGGTGAGCTAAGGTGCAGGTTTGTCATATGTGCTGCCTAAGCGGAACAGTAATGATTATCATATCGTGACTTCCGCTTAGGCAGTACATATGACGAATCTGGACCTCAGCTCACCATCTGAGTCGTGGTAACTCAACGGTAAGAGCGTCTCACTGGTCATCAGAAGGTTGCAGGTTCGATTCCCGTCTAGGGTTCAGAAATCGTTTTTCTGAGGTTACGAGCTTGACGAACGTTCGTTGGTCGTCTGAACACTTCTTTCTCGTAATATAGAAAAAGCTGCTAAACGTGCTCCCCCTTATCCTATCTCGAGACAAGAATGCTTAACCGACAAGTTGTCCCTCAATGTTCAGAAGCGTAAGAACCAACGTATCATTGGGCATGCACAAGCCACCTCTAGGGGTTCCGTGGGCATACTCCCCGGAGAAATTTTTGATTTTCGAAGGCTCTGAAATGCTATTTCCTGCATATATGAGAGCAGTTTTCTTAGTTCTACTAGCTAACTCCAGCCCTCCAATAATCGCAAATATTTAATTCTTAACTGAGTTTTGGTCCAACCTTACCAGTTTGATTATAAAAATATAGCGAGTATCGTGAATATTGGAGAGGCCTAACCTCTACTTTTGGTGGTTCATCGCCTCCCTCTTCCTAGGCCTATGATGTTTGAAAGTTTAGCCCACTTAACTGGTGTCTAGAGGGATTTTGATGCGCCATGCCGTGAAGGGTTTAAACCTCCGGGTATAAACGTCCTATTTACGTCATCCTCTTATAAAGCTATCATAGCAATAAATTGAAACTCTTACAGGTCGTGATGGCAATTGTGTCTGCTGTATTTCTACTCTGATACTTATAACGCTCACTCGTAAAGTTTCGTTGTAATTTTTAAGACCATTAATGATCGCAGTTCGTCTACGTTTGTTTGACGAAGTTAAAACTACATATTTCGTATGTTCCCACAGATGTACTCATCTCTGATTGGGTCTTGCCATCCAAGCATGTCATCATATGCAAAGCGACAAATAGTTTGAATAAATTCTTTGGAACGCAATTCGGGAAACTGTGTTGATCGACTACCATACCTTCGTTGTACGAAAAAAGAAGTCACTATCAGTGTTTTTGTTTCAGGAAACAAGGAAAGAAGGATTTCGTCCGAACGATAAAAGTCCAGTTGTTGCCCGAGAAAAGCTATACAACCGTCTATACCGGTGCTTTCAGTTAAAACCCCATTCTCCCACCATACCGTCAGGATGCGACGACACAGCGAAGGAAAAGATGGCACAGCTATCAAAGTTTTGCTCGTCTGCAGTTTTCTTGTTGGCTTACTCATGATGACCCTCGGTGTTGTCTTTCGTGTGTATGTTTGCCACTGGGTAGCCAAAGCATTGTTCGGTATTTGGATTGGGATATTTGTAAGTATAAAGTGCATCTTATAATATCCAAAAGACTTATTGTTAACATTTAGGTTATTTTACGTAATCATCTTCCCGATATTCGAGTATAACTTCGGCTATAAAACTTTATGCCGCTTTATATTGCTAAACTGAACTTCACCACGACGAGATTCCACTTTGTTATGTTGAAAGATGATAGTTTGTGAAATATTAAGCGCTTAGATGTGTACAGGAAGCGAGCGAACGTATGTTACAAGATTAGAAATTATTGCTTGGTATGTCATTTCGTTGGCACGCACTTGAATGAGCGACAGTTAAAAAGGAGCTTATAACTTACTTATTCTTCCAGTTAGCCATCTCGTAACAAATATTTTACTGTATCGCAACCTGAGAGTGGTTTTTAAGCTGTCATGCTGAAGTCACTGTTTTGTTGTCAGCACCTGCTGTTCATCAACGTAAAAATACGATATTTTTGTCGACCGCATCTTAAGATTCTACTCTTAGTTCTTTATCTTGTGGCTGTCAAAGGTGTATTTGTTAATGGCCTATGCAAATTTATGGTTTTTCTTGATAGCTACGAGGAACTAATCAACAAAGCTATATTACTTTTACACGTCATGTAGCTTGTTCAGTACGATTTATGTCCTAAACAGATCCGGCGTTTAAGACAATAAGGGCATTCGTTGCAGTCTGTACCTGCATTGAGACCATTGTCCATACAACTTACACTTTTAGGTCGTTGATGTCGAAATTTTATTGCGAATATAACTTATGGGTCTAGCTCAGTCTCATACCACCCCTCTGACATATGTCTAATTTTTTTTTTTTTTCAACTGTTCAACTGTTTACTCACACTTCGGTAAAGAAGTTACATTTCTAAACTCTTATGACTGTTTATAACAGCTTCCTATACCACGTACATTCAAAGCAAAATGCCCGATGGAACTATTAATTTGTGTTATAAAAATATACTGCGATAAGCTGGTTACGCGAGGTGTATGGAAGTGTTAGGTTTTTACGAGAAATGGATAAGCAGCTTAAGCATTTATACCCTATGAAGTAAAAATGTAGGATGTTGCATAGCCAGTATATAAAACAGCGTAGAAAGTTAAACGGTTGGTGGGCTGCCGAGTTTATGTTGAAAAACGTGTTTTAAAACACTCTCTGTAGAAGGGCTTTTGCTCGAAACGTCAGAATTTTTTCATTTTCAACTCATTAATGACAGGGGGTTTCCCATTGACGAGTAAAATCGTCTGTCGTTAGCCAGAGCAAAATACTAAAGTCTCCATCAATCACTGGTGACTGAATCTAACAACAAGGAGTTAAGTAAATTACTTCTACTTTTAGTCAAGTAAAAAATACATTTAGTCACCGCTGTTTATAGGGAAACCTATTTCCGAAAGGTCTTTGAAACGTTCGCGAAAAATCCCAGTGTTAGGTTGGGCCAAACTGGAGTTTCAGAAGCTCTCTGTATTGATTTAGGTGGTACTGAGAAACATACAAAGCGTCTCAGCGACGGTCTTTTAATTTTCTCCCTTATTGTTGAAATCGATAAAAACCACCTTAACTTAGGGTAGCGTGAAACCATGTCTAATTATTCACGACCTTAAGTCAAGCACAACGCAATTTCGACAATATAGAATTTTGCTTTTTTCTGCAGATAATGTTCACAGCCGGAGTTGGATTATGTACCCGCGTCTCTTACAGCTACGGACCGCGATATGGGCCGGTAAGACTTGTGTTGATAAAACTAGATTTTATAGTGAAGCGTTTGCCTGAGGCGGCGACGGGGCGTATACTGTGTCATCACAACTATATCTTACACAGAGAAAGAGCTAGCGGTACCCGAGTCTCTCATTTCTGTCATCGAAAAGTTAATTTTTTATCGTCTGCCAAGTTTTATATACCATCAAAATGGTAGCTCACGGAGTCCAGGGTTTTTTTCCCCTCCAGAAGGATCGGTAAACAATCTTCAAGTTGATGAACTTGAAAACCATCGGATTCAGATCTCGACATGCGTCAGTTTTGTTCATGACACAAATTTAATTCCGCATCCGGGCTAGTTGCTGCCTCCCATGATACATCGCAACGCGAAGCCCTTGTGGAAGCCTTGGAAAAGGTTAACGTAGCAGGTTAAAGAACATATTACGCACATGACTGCTGGAAGTGGGTGACACTTTTGAAATGGTTTCCCAAAATATTAGTTGCAAAAGAGAAATGAAAATTTGGTCGTGCAATTTTTGTGTTAAGTTACGACAGGTAGGATTCGCCATCAGTGAGAGTTCTGGATGGAAAATAAACTTTGAAAACCATTAAGAAACCAGAAAATTCAGAGCATGTGCAATAATAGTTGAGATTGAAATATTAAAAGCTTCCGGTTTTCAAAGAATCGTAATCAAGTGCAAACATGATCTAGAAAATTCTGGCTGCACTTATGCGACTTACTTAAAAATTCTGTTCGCAAAACCGAAAAATCTAGGCGCATTTGTGTATCGGTCGCTATTTCAAGCTCCTAAACTGAAATTGCTAGCTTGAAGATGTTTTCGAATGACTTCAAAACTAAAACGTGCTGTTTCGCAGCCTGACTTCACGAAAATGCACCCAAGATCGTCCAATTAAATTTTCGTAATGTTGTGATACATAAGGAAGTCTTTGAACTGGTACATCGACATGCAGCTGTTATCTTCCCTCATGCAAGTTTTATTTTTATTTGTACAGGCCATAGTCCTCGCGCTGTCCTTCATCACCTTTATTCTGTGTTTCGCAATGACCGCTTGTTTGGCGTTCGCGATGAAAGACTTCAACGACGACAAGTGGTTCCGGGTTCCGAAGCCGTACCTAGTCGTGGATCCTGACCACTGTGTGGTGGAACGACATGTGAACCGTTACTATTATTACACGACCATCAAGCAACACGGTCGCGATGGCCTTAAGTATGGCTCGATCCTCATAGCAACAGCCATCCTGCAAATGTTCCTTACGACTCTAACGTGTCTTTTCATTGGTCGACTCAAAGAATATTACGGGAAAAGCGAATTGAAGGTTAAACTGGAACCGCAGCGAAATGCGCACATATGAACACATCAGCACAACAACGGACGTATTTTGTTTTCTAGCTCAAAAGGGAAATAGAGAGGGTGAAAATTGGAAGTTAATGGAAAAAAGATTCATTGGTTCATCCATTTCCCCGATCCATTTTTTTATTTTTCTACAAATTGTCTATAGAAATTCGAAAATTTCCTTCGTTTTTGTTTTAGTTTCCCAACATTCCTTTAGAATCTGTTATTAAAATCAGTGACTAAACTCCATTCAAAGAAACCAGATACAGTTTGATACAGATGTTTTTCCAACTGTATGCACAAGTGATTTTCGGCGAAGAAAACATACTTGCCATTTCATTGCGTTTTGAATACAATTTCCAGAACTTTTAAAACTTCAAGAGCAAAAAATTTTTTAAAATATTGATGTTCAATGACGATCAGTAAATCTGATGCAGAATTAACAAAACATCAGTTTTGTATCATAGTTACAGATACTGCAGTTTCCATCTGCGTAACCGCATATTAAAGTAAAACTCTTATCCAACGTGCAGTATTTGAACAACATTCAAGAGATAGGTTTTAATTACATAGTGTGCAAATAGTTTGAGAAGTAGTTTACAGAATGAATGCCCGCTCTGTAGGACGATATAAAGACGCCCCGCTACGCCAAATCTGAATATCCCGATATTGAACAGCCACGTGTCGTTCTGTGAATATTACAAACATCAGATTCGCCAGTACCCTTAACACTGGAAGTATGTACTGAGGATCTAGTTTGGTTGCAAAAACTAACCTTTATTTCATATTGTCAACATGCATTGTGTAGATTTAACATTGATAATTGTCACGTCACTAGCTATGCCGGGTTTTGTTACAAGAAAGTTTGATTAAACCTTTGAATATACTGTTAAATTGTAGTGGCGTGGTCGACCTTGTTCAGTAGGGGAGGCCACTCTTTCGGTTGGCCCTCTATCAAGAAAACGAGCTTCAAAATGCGAGCAGTCTACGTTTTCTCCAAGGACGGTGGACGATGCAGAGTGGGAGCTAAATCCTGCCAGGAGCTGTCAGGGGGTTTCACTCACTACGGTCCGAAGAAATTGGAAAACTCTTGGTAAACTTCATGTCACGGTTTGTTGCGCAGCAACGAACTGTGACATATTGCGCGCGCGAAAAACCACTTTTCTGATGGAAGTTTTGATGCGGATTTCAGAAAACTTAGTTTCAGAAATTCCGACAGGACGTGGCTGAAAATTGCTAAAGTTTTCATAGTACACTCACGACCTCTGTTTGAGAATTTGGAACGAGTACACTGGCTAACTAATAATTAGTAATATGAAATCGATCGTCAAATTTCGGGAACCATAACAAGGATTTGAACTAAAGCTTTCGTGAAAATGAGGACGTAAATTTTAACTAGGGTTTAGTTTGGCCACTCAGACTGACGTACGTCGGTCACGGAATGCGTACTCTTTCAAGTGATAAGTCGCAAATTCGCCCTTATAAATCCGCGGTGTTGGATTTACCGTTGGTGGCCAACTATCACAAACTAGTTCGGAAATTAGACTTGGCTGTTGTATTTTTTGCCGAGAACGGCAGGTTCAGTTCCACTGACATGGTTTCTTCCAAACGCTAAGGAGATTATCGCCGTTGCCCAAAAGAACCGTTTGTTTTACTTTTAAAGTAATCCTGGATAGACAACCTTTTGAACAAAGTTACACGTTTATAAAGGCAAATCGCGGCCTCCATCGCAAGTTGGCTTCCATGGGCACTGGAATTGTGTTCCTCGTAGCGATTGGTTGCACGGTTCAAGACACCACTCTAATCACTATTGTAATTTGGTTTCCATGGTTGTTTTCTGTTCCAGTTAATAATTGTACAATGCCGTGCAAATCTAACAGAATTTTGACCCATTTTAGCTTGTTCAACGTTAAGTAGGTTGTCTCACCCGGCGCACAGAAAGTTCATTTCTGTTTCTAGTCACATGGCTTCCTAATTTAGGCTTTTGCGCTGTTCCGTGAATGTAGCGTCACTTTTTACACTCAGGGGGCCCGCCATAAATATTCTCTTGGAGAGTAGGGCATCCTACGCCCTGTACAACACTCCGCTGTTCAAGTGCGTCGATTGTAAATTGAACTTCTAATAGTCTAATTATTTGGTAAGTCACTGGGTATGCTCGGTCTTCTTAAATCAATGTTTTATTAACCATCCAGTTTAACTACTTCGCAATAATTTTCCTCTACTTAAGTTGTATCATAATCTGATCAGCCAGCATTACTCATGGCGTTCTACACTCCGTCCTACCGTCGATTACTCATCTTTCTTTCCCCCTGTCCCCGCCGTCGCATTCTCTTGCGTTTTCAAAGTCTTCCTTGCATCTTTAAGTTTCATACCCAGGAACGCGAATAAAATCAGTGTAGACGTTTCCGGAAGCAGTCTAAACATTAACGACAATAAGAAGACTGACTAAGGTTGGGCATCGTAACCTTCGTCAAGGGGACGCGCTTTGGGAATTCTACAATGCTATCTTGGTGGGAAGATTACGCTAAATTAATGTCCGCTCAAAAGAGTCTAGAAACAACAGCTAAATGCAGAAGTTTCCTTGTTACGACTCTCCCCTGAACAGAGATGTCCGCTTAAAGTTCGGCGCTCATCTAAGCGACTATATGAGTTCTTTATCGAATTACTGTAGGCAATAAAAATTGTTCAGACAAGATTTTACCATGAACTATAACCTACCTTCAGATTTTTCTTGCATCCAGCAAATAGTTCCATGCCTTTGTCTTACTTTTTGTTCTGGAACTATGCTTCTTCGGAAATGAAAACTTGTCTCTATTCAATTCTGCTAAAAGCGGTATTTCGATACTAAATACTTCTTATACCGCCCCTTAGGTTCCTACTGACGACTCAGTCGCGCGATCGAGCTCTTCGTTACACTTACCCTTTCAAAATCGTTAGGAGGTGGAATATTTTGGGAAGTAAAACATATCTCTTGTTTCGTAGCATCCCGTCCACTAACTCCTTCGCCACATAGTCAGACTTCAACATTGGAGTCACCGAAGGAAACCTTTAAAGAAAACAGTACATGGATGAGATTAAAAAATCAACGGAGTTGAATTCACAGTACCTTCTGTATAGCTGATGGGATATGTGGTGTTTACTCCAGGCAAAAACAGATTTTGAAAAAACGATTCTACAATGTTCCTTTTTACAGGTAAGACCACGATGTTTAGGTTTTTTTCTCCAGCGAAAAAATCAGAAACCTGTGCTCTTGGTATCTTATTTCCAAGTGCATCGACGATTCCTTCATCCGTCAGTGCACGAGCTTTGTTACCTTTTCCAATGGCTTTATTTGCTTCTTTTTGAGGACATACTCCATCTCGAAATCCATTGTCGTTCAGGAGGGAAAATTTGTCTTTTTACCGGTGGAAAGAGTCTATATAGCGACCGCTTTACCGACGTTCCGTTTTACCGACATAGGGACGGAAAAGTGTAGTATTATCACACTCCCTCGCATCCCCTGCCAAGTTGTTAATGTCAAGTTCCTCGTGTATGACTGGTAGGATCCAGTCCATCCTGCGGGCAAACGGTCACTTTAAAGGGTAATTTGAAATTGTAATTTTGTCCGTTTGCTCCCAGGGCGGACTGGATCTACCCGTCATACGTTAGGAATTTGACATTAGAGACATGGTGTGTTCCAGCCACAGGTACGCGGGTTACATATTCCCAGCATATTCCCCGACAGATCTTTGTTGGATATTTTTTCTTTGGTGATTTTCACGTGACGTCATGGCGGCCATTTTGGTAGAACTTTAAACAAGAGCACAGAATAGAGAAAGAGTCTCTTTAACCGCCACTGTATGTGGCACGAACATGCCGCCTTTTCTTTGTCTTCTGAACCCCAGGGGGATTGTTTGCAGCCGTGTAACCAGCACACCTTTACTTGTTTTGAATTGCAGAATTTTGTTAAAAGATTTCAACACTTCAGTTTTTCTTTAAAGTTGAAAAATACGAACATTTCCACGGCTAAAACACATTGGCAAAAAATTGCGAAAAAACGCTTACGTAATGCACTGTCTAAGTGTTTAACTCCTTCCTGTCCGTATAGGTCCTCAATGACCTATGGAGACTTGAGTATTTAACTCTGGTTAACGCCAGACGATTTTACTCGTCTAGGGGATAGTCCTCGGACAGGAAAGGGTTAACCAGCGTTTAAAACCTATCTCCTTAACTCCTTCCTGTCCGTATAGGTCCTCAATGACCTATGGAGACTTTAGTATTTGACTCTGGCTAACGTCAGACGATTTTACTCGTCTGGGGGAAAGTCCTCGGACAGAAAAGGGTTAACTGACCGACGAAAGCATGATCACGAGACTGACAAAAGCAGATCTGAAAACAACCATACAGAACAACCTCAAGTACTAAAACAACTACCTCATGCTTGTTTTTGTGTCTGTGAGTAATGGTGTATCAACGAAGGTAGGACACAAACAAGTGGTTTTCACACCAGACTTTCCCATAGTGAGCAACTCTGCATGCAAGGACTCGTGGAAACCAACAGCTCCGAATTTTGACGAACAATATCCGACTATAGTTGAAACACCCACCATTCCAGCCATAGATGCAACAGTCACTACATGACCATAGTCTATCTCAATCATATGTGGTAAAAATGCTTTGGTAGTCTGTAAATTTCAAAGAAGAATACAGGCGTTATAATAGTTTTGTTGCGTGGATTGCTCGAAATTAAAAAACACTGATAAATCAACCAACAAAACTCGGAATGCAATCCCCAAAGTTTCCAACTACTGGCAAAGTCAACAAACTTTCGAATTTTGTCTCAGACTTTTCATTAATCAAATATTTCACTGCAAAATTTTGATCATTCTGAGCGTTCCGGAAATCGATATGCAATCTCGACACGGTGGCAATCTCAGACAGCCTACCGTGTGGCGGTCCGAGTTTGTCACCTAATTATGATGCCAGAGCGTAGTCACTTTGGATGTTGATCGACTTAATAAGCGCAAGAAGTTGAACATGCCACGAATACGTACGTTGCCTGTCATATTTACGAAAATCTTCTTCTCCGTCACGGCCTCAATTCTCGTACAAGACCAAGGCTCAGAAATTTATCAGTGTACAAAAAGCTCAAAGAATTCCTAGAATTAGTAACAATTTGAAGCCTACCCAAAAGTGAGCAGTAGTGTTAATTTCCATGGTCCTTGATAATTCTTTATCAGAGGTGTCCAAAAACAAACGACTGAACATAACTCCAGCGTTATTCACCAAGACGGTTACGTGACCAACTTGGCGCTTTACTTCTTCGGCAACTCGATAAACCTCATCCTTGTCCGTCACATCACAACGAAAAGCATACACCGTGGCTCCCTGTTTTCTGACCTTTTCAGCGACTCTCTCATTTGCTTCTAAAAATCGACAACCGCATATTGGAGCCTTGAGACTGATAATGATGATAATGATAATGATGATGATGATGATGATGATGATGATGATGATGATGATGATGATAATGATGATAATGATAATGATGATAATGATGATGATGATGATGATGATGATGATGATGATGATGATAATGATGATAATGATAATGATGATAATGATAATGATGATGATGGTGATGATGATGATGATGATGATGATAATGATGATAATGATGATGATGATAATGATGATGATGATGATAATGATGATGATGATGATAATGATGATGATGATGGTGATGACGATGATGATGAAGATGATGATGATGATAATGATGAT
>JBAHVQ010000507.1:758662-811297 GCA_036872915.1 Nanipora kamurai
TAAAAAATGAGCATACGAAAAAAGACAAAACCATAAATAAAGTAAATAAAGCATATATATTTTTTACTTAGAATATTGGCCCCTACGGCGCCTCATAACTTCCGGTAGGTGGAGAATGCCTAATTTTGCACCCAGATAAAACGTTTAAATTTCGTAGTTGTAATAATAATATATTATTATTATTATCTAATATTAAAAAGTAAAATTCAGACCTAAAGACCGCTTTTGAATTTGAGCCTCGATTTCCGTGTGGAGCTCAGAAATCGTTTTTCTGAGATTACGAGCTTGACGAACGTTGTACACGTTGTTTGAATTTGACCCTAAAATTGTGCATCCATTCCTAAACATTGCGACACTGTTTTCTTTCTGGAATAAATTGTTATCCAAACGGCGGCATGTATAGCCCTGAAGCCTCACCTTGGTTTAGCATTTGTACAGAAATGGTTAAGGTAGGTAGAACATGGATTAGTTTATGAACGATATATCGCGTAATAGTCTAAGACTCCGAAAAGATCCTGTCAATCACTTCTAAAAATCACTGCTGAGTGTGGTTCCTTCATTAATTATTATAATAAACAAATGCTAGGAGACATGTTCATGCTATTCATCTAGGGGGAGCTGTGCCGCCCTTTTAATGTAATTATATGGTGAAGGCTAAACCTTGAAAAACAAACAACGATGCTTCGTTCAAAAATTTCAGGAGGAAATCTCGAAAAAATTGTAAATTATCAAATACAGAAAACCACCGGATTAATCTGGAAAAATATCACCCTGCTCACTATGCGTCATGGTATCGAAAAGGCCATCTTGGACAATATGGCGGAGGCAAAAGAACTTCAATCGAATTTAGCCAATTACAAAGCCCAACTTCGACAGGTAAAAAGCTGTCCCTAAGTTCATTACTGAAACTTTTGATAACATTAATGACCATAGATTAGTTATGTGTCAATCGATCGACAGTCTTCCTCTTGAAAAGGCTCTATAATCTTGACAACGTAATTCAGAAAAAAGTCAGGAAAATCAACAAAATTATTTTGCAGGTCGATGCAGCTTTGACTACAGAACCAGATAATGAAGAGCTCTTAAAATTAAAAAATGACCTTGAGGTAAGTGAGTAAAGTACACAATTCAGGCGATTGTTGTGGTATTGATTTTGTGTAAATGTTCGTTTAAATATTGTACATCTATGTTTCATTTTGCCTTTCTAGGAAGTTATTGCTCTTACTTCAGACCTGGTACAGATGAATGAGGTTTGTGTTAGTAGAGCTTTAAAAATTAAAGCTGCACAAAATAGTGTTTTATAGAACTTTGAGGCAAACATCTGGCATGACAGCAATTCAGTGGACCAAATGAATGGCCCTGCAACACTGTAGAGTATGATTTCTACATCAGAAAATTGGGTTGTAGGCAAAATTTCTGCTAGCTATATTAGTAGGTAACAATTGTACATTCTGCATCAAGAGAACTAGCCCCACGAAAATAATGAATTATAGGTTTTCTGTAGCACAGTTTGCTGTATTTTAAGCAAATATTTTTCAGCAAAATAAAATTGCACAAAAAAGAAGAGTCAAAATAAATAATAAATGAAGCAAATCCTGACAAGACTGTACTGGATCATATTTCATTTACCTTTTGGTAGCCAGGGTTCTCCCTTTGTAGATTAAAATTGTCTAGGATTAGCCAGAGTAAAATATTAGAGTGTGTCCTTGGCTGAGAAAGCTTCACCAGCTTTTCTTGGATCAAAAATCTGTCAAGTCTGATCTGTATTTTCTAAATAGGAAATACTGTATTGGCATTTTAGGGAGGTAACAGCAGTGGTGAACCATCTGGCCAATCAACTGCCAAAGCTGCTTCTGGTTGGAGTGAAGGAGATTCATGCCAAGCAGTTTGGAGTCAGGACGGTTGGTAGGTGCAAGATTTAGCTTTTTAAATGTATGGGTTAGATTGTCATTCCTGTTGGCACATCAAGTTGTTCATTACATTTAATTTCTTTTCAAGTAAAACAATGCAGAATATGTTGTATGGTATTACCCATTTCTGTAATCTCTCTCTGACACATGTTATTGAGAGAGCTTTTATTTGGCTGATGCAGAAGCTGTAGGAAAATCCTTAAGTTTGTTATCCTTATAAGACAGTGGAGTTGACTTGGTTATTGTGTGTATCTCATGATTAAACTCTTATTTTTGTTTCTCATTGTGTAACTTTAATGTTACAGTTATTATGATGCAACTGTTGATAAAATCTCAGATGACGGCTTGACATGTACAGTGACTTTAGAGCCATTTGGGAACACTGAAATAGCAAAGGTATAACTTGTACATCTTATGCATCTCCTTATGTTTTATTAAGTTATTTTTCTCTTAAATTTATCGTGGATTTTAGTTCTGTTTTTAATGTAAACACGTGTCCTTGGCTGACACTATTATAGACAGCTGATTAAATTAACCTGTAGAAAATATTGTTTGCTATTCAAGGTTTAAAATAATTCTTGATTTTTTTACCACTCTTAATCACAAAATGAGTCAGTATAACAACATGATAACTGTGCAATTTTAATGTTTAGAAATAAATTTATACATTCTTTGACATTTTAGTTGTAAACAAACAAACAACACAGATAGTGTAATACAGAATTAAGTATAACTGTCACAAAAAAAAACCATAGCTGGCTGACTATATGCCAAACACATGTGCACCATAAAAAAATTTGAGTACCAGGCAAATTTGTCAGTAATGCCAAAAATAATGTCTGATCTGTGGTCTTATAATATCTCAGATCTTTTAGACAGGGTGAAATATTTGCAGTAATAAACAGCAAAAACCACACTTGAAGGCATTACATCAGATTCAATTTGTGAGAATTGTGTTTTCAGACAAGCAAGTCGTGATTTTTCTGATATTTCCAAATTTTGGTTATGAAAATCATAGAATGGATTGTGAATCATGATTCACAACCTGTTGTTTTGAACCCTGTTATTACTATTGTTATTATTATCATTATTATTATAACTATTATTATCAGTATTATTGTTATTGTTATTTTTAGTAATTGTTCTGACAAAATTACAAGTTGACCTTGTTTTTGTCTCTTGTGATGTAGGTGTCTACCTTGAAGAAGATTGGCGAGTCTGGGTTAAAGAGAGCAGCAGCCAGCGACTATGACCATCAAGGTAAAGAAGAAGGCAAACAGACTAAGGAACTGAGCAAGTATGTATCTCTGTTGAAATGTGTTGTAATTATATTGTGTAGATACACTCATGAAAGTATCAGACCATTTGTGCAAAACAATTCTGTATGGTTCAGAACTTTTGCAAGGGGGTCCATTAGGGTACTAAAAGTCACAACAAAAATCACCAGTGTATCAGGCTTTACCAATCCCATTTGTATCCCAAAGAACACATAGATCATGTGAGACTATGTTTTTCATTGTGGCCTACAAAGATGTAGAACACTGATCTTTCAGTGCTCCAACTTTAAGAGTGTGCTGGACGTGGAATGTTTTACCAGTTGAGATTCAACTAAAAAGAATCATGTTCAGTAATTTTAAAAACACCTTCCTATCCTACTGTTGAAGGGCAGTGTGCAAGCTTTGTGACTCAGAAGACCAAAGATCACAGAGGTCCAAACATCCGAAAATATTGATGTCCAAAACAACTAGTTGGCCCCTTTGTTGTTGCATTTAGTTGTGACAAATGGGCCATCTAAATTTCATTTCTTTCGTTTTACTTTTTATAGCGATTGGAGATTGCAGTAATAGGTGTGCACTGTTGCAGTAATCCAGCTATGTCTATTTTTGTTCCTGGTGCTTTGGTTTTAATTCATTTGTCTGATTTTTAAGCTTGTTTTATTGGCCTTTTCCTACTCATGTCCACACATTTAGGGCATCTTAAACTTGAATGCCCAAAAACTGGACTCATTTACTCCACATGGACTCAATCTTCAAGATTTTACTTAATTAGAATTTTTAGTTTTACAAATTGTATTTAAGCGGGCCTGTCAACTTCTGTAGCTTGAGCTTGATAAAGGGGCAGGGCCCCAAAATATTAGATTTTGTGATAAAGTGAAGAGTTTTGTCTGAATATTTTATATTATTCTTAAACTCAAGTTTTTGTTTAGTTTTATGATGTATACATGTATGTAATGTATGTATGTATGTATGTATGTATGTATGTATGTATGTATGTATGTATGTATGTATGTATGTATGTATGTATGTAATGTATGTTTGTGCTGCATTGGGGTATACCCTGGACATCCATCCACTTCTAGCAATAGTTCTCAATATGATCTGATACGAACTGATTACACTTTTCAAAGGGCTGAACGTGAAAGGCTAAAAGAAATAAAAAGAAAGAAATCCCTCAAGAAGAAACAGAAAAGAAAGGTATGGAGTCTCTTCTTTTTTCACTTTTTCATTTGAGAGGTCTTCAATAAGGAAATTAAAATGGGAACAACCTAGATACTGGGCCGTTAGAAAACAAATTCATCGCTTACATTAAGTTCATTTGTTCAAAGTATGGACATCGTTATTCGCTCGTTATGACTAAATCTACCAGGTAATGATATAAAAATGAGATACTACGTAGGCAGTATGAAACAGCACAAAAAGTTTCACTCTCTGACAAAGGGTCATAGCTCGAAACGTTAGAATTCTTTATCATAAATTTGGAAGTCTAAAAACCTTTCAACTTTTTGTGTTTAATCTACCAGGTAGGCTATCTGGGGCTCAAATAACTGACCTCAGGTGCCGGTTGTACGAGCATAGCTTACGGTATATGGTAGATAAGTCCTACTGTTGAACAAAGCTATCCTTGCTTTGAACAGTGGGACGTAAATACTAACCGACGAATTGCGAATCCACCAAATTACAGTACTACGATTCGGTGGATGAAACTTAAGTTCTGTAGTTCAAATTTGGACTCTAAATTTGTACCTTGCATAATATTTAGGAGTTGAATGAAGCTCGGGAAAAAGAGAAAAGTAAATGGCTAGATTTCTTTAATGGGCCAAAGGTGAGTTCAAATGCATAGGATTCACGTTTGACAATTACATCGAAACTTAGCGACTTCGGCCTAAGGAAAACGAGGAAATATTTTCTCCCTGTAGTGATTCACGCACATGGCTAAACGAAGAAGGCTTTTGTAATAAATATTCATGAGCGGAATAAGTTGGGCAGTAGGCAACACCAGGGGGGCTCGTCAACACTAGGCAACGCAGCTTCCCGGGCGGGCAAACGAAGAAACAATGTTTTCGAGGCAGAGTTTTGCTTCTCGGAAAGTAAACTGGTTTGACAAACGGGGAAACATCCAAAATCTCAAATGTTTTCGCAAAAATGTTTCCTCGTTTGCACAAGGTGTTATAACCATT
Source organism: Nanipora kamurai (assembly GCA_036872915.1). Taxonomy (NCBI): domain Eukaryota; kingdom Metazoa; phylum Cnidaria; class Anthozoa; order Scleralcyonacea; family Helioporidae; genus Nanipora; species Nanipora kamurai. The sequence goes on from JBAHVQ010000507.1 coordinate 764,030, forward strand.
GATCAACTACTAGAGTGTTTGCTGATGAATATTAAGACGTAATTTTCACAAAATATCCAACTGTATGTTGAACAAAGAAGTAAAACAGACCTTGCACCCTGTCTTTGCTGGTGAAAAGATAAGGAGTGTAAGCCCTGGCTCAGTTGGTAGACAAGAACCCATCGATCCAAAACCACTTACCAAAGCAACTATAAAATCAGCCAAATTAGAAATAATTCTGATGAAGACCCTAAAAGCTGTTACCAATAAATGACCCACCATTTCATTTGAAGTAAATTTTCCCTCCGGTATGAAGTATACCCATTCTAGGTTATCTTTCGGACTTGGATGAAATTTAAATTGAACAAAAATGTTTGGTATCGTATGTCTGTTGAAATAGCCTCACGCTTCTCACCAAAACTCATTTTTAAAGTGGCCTAATCCAATATTTTTTCTTTTGTTCTTTGTTTTTGCTTTGTTTTGTTCCCTTTTGTTCTAAGTGAGATTGTATGCGACCCCACCGGAAGCCAAGGAATTAACTGTTTACTAATTCTTGCAGCATGGAAATAAGAAAAAAGGCATTTCAAAGAAAAGTATTTTTGCATCACCTGCCACCGTGGAAGGAAAGGTAAGAGGAACCGTACAGTCTTGCGTTAAAACACCTTTTAACGCAACTGCGCCCGCAACAATGCTTTTGACTGGTCAGTAAGTTATATTTCTCTATGCTTATATTACTGAAATGAATGCTGCACTAAGGACTATGAAGTCCAATAACTGGACGTTTTTAACTTAATTCTAATCTTCAGATATCATACCATATATTCAAAGTCTTGTATGTCTAATTTGGGTTGCCGTGGCAACGTAACGTAAGGGTCGGGCCAGCTTGTAATATAAATAAAAGCCCCGAAGAACTCCTAATTCAAGTCGGTGGCCCCTTTTTTTTTCTATCCGAGCAAACATGCGAGAAAACCCTTCGGCTAATTACCGTTCGCGCTTTAATAAGCCAACAAAAATACAGAAATATAACTTACTGACCAGTCAAAAGCATTGTTGCGGGCGCAGTTTAAACACCATGGACGAAGGTGTTTTAACGCCAAAAAATTTTCTATAACAACTTGCATGAACGCATACGAACAGATGATAAGGAGACGCTCAACAATTGACCTCTTCGGAAATCTTGGATGAACTGACTCAGGGTAACCTAGATTAGCTGTCACTGGATGAAGGCTACAAATGCAACCATATTAGCCAGTCATAGCTAGCGCTTGTTAATCAAACCCAGTGCTCCCGAGGTTTCTGGAGTGATCAATTTCATTTACTCAGCTGAGGATAATTACGAAATAAAATCGGAATACTTTTGGTTTTGCTTTTCAGTTGGTAAATCAGCAGTCAGGTTACCCCCTCTCAGTTTAACTCTCAGTTGAATTCCTCAAATCAAATCAGTTTTTCGAGTTGATTTTCGCAGTGTAAGTTAATCATAATGTAGACACCCTACTAAGTGTCACGCTGAAACACACAAACAAAGTGCAGAGACGCTTTTAATTCCCTCACACCTCATATCTTGAACGTCTTGAAAAGATAGTGTTGTTGTCTTAAAGGTTGGAGTTGGTACCTGTGGTATTGGAGGACAACCTATGACGAATTTCACCCAACCGGAGAAACTTGTGTACAGAAGATGATCAAGTAAGAGAAGGATGACGAACCGACTTATACCAACTTGGGCTCGGGCTCGTCCAAGAAATCCTTCGCCAAATGATGGAATCCCAGTTGCACTCATTATAACAGCCGAAGATACAGTTGCCTATGTCTCATTCCTCTGGGATGAATTTCTTACGGATATGATTTCCGCATACTACAAAACTTAACTGGAGTTTCCGGCTGTCCTAATTTGGAACTAAATCTACTGAAAAGAATTCTTCTGGGAATAGCAGACATTTTAAAAGAGTATACTTAATCGTTATTTTGGTCCGTGCGTTACATTTAGAGAAGGTTTTCAGATCGTAACACACCTGTGTATATCGTTTATAAAATACGAGGTTAAAAATTTGCATGTAACTTTCCATACTACTTTACTGCCGGCTAGAAACATAACTACTTTAGAACTTATGTAAAAATAGAAAATCTAACTCTGTAACTGCTTTGTAGTAAACACATGAGTTGTTTTCGACAACTAAGACCGAGCTTCTGATTTTTTTTTGGTCGTTTCTGCAGGTTTATCTTAATATTGGTTTGTGAATAAAAATTTAAATCGTATAGTGGCTTGGGTGAAATTTACACTTAAGCCACTAAGCAGCACATAGTTGGATATTTTCGCTCAATGACTTCTGGAATTTTTCAAATTAGAAACGCTGTTAGCGTCACTATCCTTACACCAAAACCATGGTATATAAATAAGAGTGAGGCATCACCAGATGAAAAAAGTGATGTGATTGGTGGAAAGAAATCGCTGCCATCTTGGACTTATTTTGAAACGTAGCGAGAATACCTGTCAGTATCTCTGACCTGTTTGCCGAGGGCAATGTTGTGGTGGGAAAACCGTGAGCTGATGAGAATAATTATACAATTTTTTAACTGGTAAAAAATCGTATTGTATGTAATAACGCATATTCGGTACTTTTCACGCGTGGAAAAGATCGTCATCGGGAGGATTTTTGCAACATTCGACCATGGTTAACAAAATCCGAACAGCCAAAACTTTTTATCTGTGTTTTTATCTGTATTTAACGAAAAACGCCATTTCACTAACTAGAATTGCTTGGTAAGGGTTAACTTGACGGAGACTGGGTCCAGATCTGACCCACTGAACTCTTTAGAAACTTGAAAGCTGACTCCGGTCAATGAGCTAATCAAAAAGTGAAGCCAAAAATGGTCGACTTGAACGCTGTTTTGATCGTTCGTGTTTAGTCCTCTCAAAACAATTGACACGGGGGGTTCAATTGGGTTACTGAACAACATGAGAGATTTAGTTTTTGGCCTTCCGGAGGACAATTTGGTCGTCGAAACCCCTGGAAAACTATATCTTAGATGGAGACTTTACCCCGTGGAAGTTATAATAAGTATTTGGTGTCCAGGGGGTTAGTTCTAGGTTCCGGTTGTTCGTGTCGGGGACCGAGTTCTAGTTAAAGTGACCGCGTGAGGGACGGAAGGAAACTAGAACTGGACCAGAAAGATCCCATGTTAGCCATTTTTAGCTTCACTTTTTGAGAGGCAGTCAGCTACCATCCAGTCTATATAGAGTTCAATGATCGGACCTGGCAAGCATTCTGGGCTATTTTGGGTGGACAAATCTTCACAATGACGTCCATTTTAGCGTCGTATCTTGAAAAAAGTTGATTGTTTCCTACATTTAAAGTACCTGAGAATGTAAATTGCTTTGTACCGTATGGTCACCAGATAGGAAACAGCTTTACCCCATCTACATAAGAGCCATCTTTCGAGCTGAGGAACAGTGCATTCTTCCATATTGATCTGTTGCTGCCTTACTCTCCCTCCATATCACTCTTCTAAAATTGAAGCTTGAGTAGTATTTTCGAACTGAAGTTCCCATCTTAAACTTCCCGCGTCCACTTCACTGGTCCATCCAAATGAAATCTGGAGTGGTCAATAGCAAATGAGCCAAGGTGACGGCTTTATTGGTATACACGTAGTTTTGACTTTCCTAACATAATATTGACATGAATTCCTACTGAGCACGAACCACTCGGTTTATGTTCAAAATGGTTATATACCACGATGTATGTTGAGGTGAGAGAGGTTAAGATTCTGGTTCAAGAGCTCCGACCAACAGGATAGTTGTTTTCGTTTGTAGAGTTCCTTCGGTCATCCTTGCCTTGCGTTTTGCTTTTTAAAGTCATGGAGATTGTTTTACGTTTTAGTTTAACGTGAGAACTCTCTTTTTTTGTTACATGCCGTTCAACAAGATATTTTACCTTCGCTTGCCGTTTGTCGTTAGCCGTACGAACTTGATTAAACACCCTAACAACGCGTTCGTCGCACCAACTCAATCCAGTTCCATGTACCAATCTTAACAACGACATTGTGGTTCTTTTGGTGGCAGTGGTGCCGGTGGTATAGATGATTTGTCGTCTGAATCCTTGTCATTCTCTAGAATCTTTCAAAAGAAATTATTTTCTTTCATTCTATAAATCTTTAAACAGGACTAGTAGATCATCAAACTCATAACTCTCAATGGCGCAGGGAGTGTACAGTATTAGGAACAATAACCCTCAATGAAACAGGGAGCGTACAGTGTTAGGAAAAATTGCCCTGGGCAGAGCCTTCATTCGTGTCCATTCGTGTTCTTTCAACGAGTGTTCATTTGCTTAATCTGAATTTAGGACAAAACATTCACCCCTTATTTCGCTCCTACGTTTTAAACTTCACACGGTGTTCAGCAGATCAACGACATTATTTACTACGGTGGAAAGTTTGGCTTTAAACTGGAAGTACGAACATTTTACAGGCGAGCACTCACTTAGCTCTCAAAACGTACCTCATTTAATAGAAAGAGGACTGCGTCCTCTATCCCTGTGTTCTCCTTTGCTGAAGTTTCAAACCACCTAGTGAAGCCCTTTTCTATGCAGTAATTGTTCACCATATCTTCGTCAAGAAAATGATCAAGGTCACACTACAATGAAATATCAATTACTAATAAATAATCACATGATTATGGCACGATTATCACGTGTTGTGGTCTTACGGCGGTTTTTTACTGAATAATGAAGTTCATGAAACCGAGTTTTGCCACAGTTACTTGGATTAGAGTTAAGTCGTACTTTGTTGGCCAAAAGAACTGCTGGCAAACGAGATCCGTCGCGGAGAAAAACTTTGCTGTCTAAATCATCCTTCCATCTCTCAACGCCTTCCAATGTGTCGGCTCTTGAAACGTCAAACGCAACAAAAGCTCCCACAGCCTCTTTGTAATACACCTAAAAACCCAATAAAATCATAGAAATCCTAATGACAATTCGCATATATAAAGCTACATAAAAGAAAAACGATCTTCGATGTTGGTAAAGTTGGCGAAACCATACAATGCATCATTATACACGTACAGCCTCAACTTTATTCTTTTGATTTCAATTCATGTCCACCAGTTGTGCTGAGTTTTTGCGCTTTTTTCAATAGAATTCAAAGGAATGAAGTTGAGACTGTGCGTGTGTACTGCAGTGGGTCAATGAAATTTCCTTAGCTTATCTTTTTGCGCTGCGCGTTTCTATTGGAAGATTATTTTTATTAGCTAATACAGAACTGAAAGTTAGGAAGTCGTTACAGGAAGTTGAGAAAATTATTTGTCAGGAACTTAGGAAGGTTTCCGAGAAGCTTTGCAAATATCCAAGGAAATTTGTAACGACGATTTACAAAACGTAAATTATCAAAATTGCTAGCAAATTAGGAATTTAAAGTGGCAACAATTGACATATAATTCCGCTGAACTCAGGGGCACAACCATACAGGATCTGTGAAGAAGCGCTTGACGTCCACAAACAATTTTTTCTTCCGCTGCGGATGGGAGATCGCTACACGACTTCTGGGGACCATTTCCTACCGGAAGTATTAAATTCTACGCAATGCACAAAGACTTTTTCCGACCAGTGGGAATCAAATGTCCCTTTTGTTCCCCTCGGTTGTGCCCTGCATGTACTAGATACAGGAATTTTTCACTGATGGTAATTTCCATCCAAAATTGTCTGACTCTTACTCGCGTCAAGCTTCCATATCTCTCTTGTCCTGCATAAAAAAATAAACAAACAAGTAATCAGACATTTGTTTCAAATGAAAAAAACTGAAGTAAAGAATTCACGATTCCTTTCGCTGGTTGCTCTGCATTAGCCTTTTATTTGCACTTGGGTACGTAAACATCGGGGATCATGGAATAGAGTAAAATAGTCTGGCGTTAGCCAGAGTAAAATACTAAAGTCTCCATAGGTCACTGAGGACCCATACGGCCAGGAAAGAGTTAAGGAGATAGGTTTTAAATCCTCGTTAACCTTTTCCTGTCCGAGGACTTTCCCCCTAGACGACCAAAATAGTCCGGCGTTAGCCAGAGTAAAATACTAAAGTCTCTATAGGTCACTGAGGATCTATACGGACAAGAAGGGGTTAGCCAGGTCATCCTGGCCTCCATAAAATTACCTCTTTCGTGGTTCCAAGATAACATTAGTGGACAGGATCTTAATCGAACCATCATGGTGATTCGCGTCTATTTCGTTAGAAACGTGCCAACATTCAACCCCTGTTTACAATTGTCCCCTGAATTCATGGAGGGTTACGTTCACAGTTACCTGCAATATCCCAGAATTGTAATCTAATTCTGAGGTCGTCATTCCAATTTATGGCCTTTATGGCAAAATCAGCCCCAATCTAGAGTAAAACCGTGTTAAGAGAAAACTAACATGATTCGTGAACGGTGCATTTAACATCTTCAGTGTTGAATCTATTATATTTCAATTTGTCATGGCGTAATGAATCAATGAGCAAAATACATCAGGCGGTACATCAGAAGTAACGGTTGAAAGTTTAGAAAAGCCCTCCGGTAAAAACGATAAATTCACAATTAACCTACACTGCTGAAGTCAACTGAAAAAGTTGACTAGAGCGGGATTTGAACTCGCACCTTCGGAAATCCGGTCCGCCGCTCGACCTGTTGAGTTATCGAGCTTACAGGGATTGGAGGCGATTATCCAACTTAAGTGCACGAGATATTCTCGCGACAACTTAACGCTATCCGCGAGGATAGATGGATGTGCAGTGTTTCAATTCTATTTCAGAATCATCCTCAGGGTAATATGAAACGATAAATTCCCCAACAGGTATAGGGGCGGACCGGATTCCCGAAGGTGCGAGTTCAAATCCCGCTCAAGTCAACTTTCTCAGTTGACTTTAGCAGTGTAGGTTAATTGTGAATCCTTAACAGTGTTATGAAACATTAAAATTTGTACCGACATCATAAATGCTATGCATAAAATTTGTTGCATGCGATCAGAAAATCAGTGCATGTGATAGAGTTATGACAAACAATATGTGAACCAGTGGCGCAACCAAGCCGGGAAGGAGCAAAGGAGACAATTTTCATCCCATTCGTGGGCAAACTCTATTCCCTGTTGAAACGTTGCATAAGTTTTTGAGAAAATCGTGTCTGTTTCCTGCTACTCAGAGTTTCACGCGTTCATGCGAGCATCGGGCGCTATCTCATTGCCTGATGATCACAATGATGAAACTCTGAGAAGCGACACAAGACATTTTAAGTTTATTTAGTTATTCTGCTCAACTTTAAATACTGAGCACTCTTTATCCTTTAGCCAATACTCCTTCGGTTTTAGCTTGGGTATACATCGCAACTGTTTCACAGTTATGCACTATTGTGGAAGACCTTACGATACAGATAATACTATACAACTATGTTAGTTACTATACAACTATTTTAGTTATTATACACGATACAACTATTTTAGTTATTGGTGAAAAGGTTATTAACAACATTGACAGTGCTCGATATCTTATTCGATAGAGCAAGATAATAAAGAAGAACGAAAAGATGAATGTCATTACTAATAGTTTCACGCCAGTAGACGATCTTCAGACCGTCTACTTGAAGATCGTCTACTGGCGTGAAACTATTGGTAACAACATTCATCTTTTCGTTCTTCTTTATTATATATATATAATAAACGAGGAATGTATGTATATATATATACATATATACAGTCCTCGTTTATAAAGACGCGCGTGAGAATTTTATGACAGGTAAACGAGGCAAAAGGTAAGGCAGGTACACTACGCGAAGTTCATGTGTTAAATGCCACCTTGAAAAGCAGCTTTCAAGTACGACGAGTCATGAATTTTTCGATAGTCAACACAATAGAGGATATGTGGAAGGATATGCTGTTTATGTTGAAATAGTGCTACGTTTCCATGTGAACTATCAAGAATCGTAGAATGCGCGAATCTTATCGTACAAAATTTGACATGTACGGAGGACAATTTTCTCAGTAAGAAATAGTTCTGCAGCAATGTTTCGATAGCTTCTTTGATGGAATAATTGCTGAAATATTATCCTCCTTCTTACATTGTCCAAATACGGCAGTGGCATGTTCAATTATTTTGAAAGTACAAGTTTGCGCCGTTGACAAATCTGCAATCTAAACAATTAAACGCTACGGGCGATGACGCATACTTAATCAACACGTGATGGATATACTTTCATTCTAGAATAGTTGATCTGGACAACCTTTTTGACAATTGCTGTTGCATGTCACTCCGAGTGACGAACCTTACCAACGGAAACATACCCGACAAGTAGAGAAAACTCCACTTGGCCCGGCAGGGATTCGAACCCGCGACCTTCGGTTTACGAATCCGACGCTCTACCAACTGAGCTATGGGTCAAGTTGAGAGCTGGTCGCGAAATGATGTTACTTGTGTTCTTGACATTTCGAAACACATACTAGTTTCCCCAATATCGGGACATTTAAGTCCTATCTGATTTTAAATAGCTTGTGTAGAAAAATGAATACATATATAACAATGTAAATACAGACACAGATATATCCTAAAAACTAAATATATGTATATCCATTCATTTAATTCACGATGTTTGTTGATATTGAATCGATTAATCATCTTTTCTAAATTCATTGCATACGTCAAATCACCCCCACTTTTACAAGTGTTCATGCCAGATAAACACTCGAAGAAAACAAAGAAAACCAACTCAATCGTTAAATAATCCTGCTTGTTTCTTTTTATAGTTCTTGCCTTTAAAATTTTAACTCGCCCGTATTTTAATAACGGACATTTGATGAACTGATTACGGTTCAGTCTGAAAAGTAGTCCAACAACTAACTTCTGATGTCTTATAGAAACGTTAATGTCACATGAGAAACTATCAAGCACTTCGTAATTTGTCGATTCCATCATATTACCGGTTATCTTTAGTTATCTTAAAAGGATACAGTTGGTTTATAATGACTTGAGAAATACTGACGAACATATCTTTTGATGAAACATGTCTTTCCAGTGCCTATGTCTCCGATGACAAGCAGTTTAAAACACTTCTCTGTCCTCTCTGCTTCTTTGCCCAGCTGCAATTAAATCAGATTTCACGATAAAAGTTTGCCACAAGCTTCTTTAAACGAGCCAAATATTTCTTAACTAAAGCATTTCTGACGACTAGTGAACGTTTGTCAAGCTCGTTATCTCAGAAAAACGATTTCTGAGCTCAAGACAGAAATCGACTCCAGAGCTCAGAAATCATTTTTCTGAGATAACGAGCTTGACGAACGTTCACTAGTCGGGTGATATTTACCGAGCTCCCAGATGAACCAAATTTGTGCTCAGTAGTATTTCAAGCATTTCCCTTACCTTATACAATGCCATACAGCTGGTTTACACAGCTGCGAAAGGAGAGATTCTGAAATGTCAATAGAATTCCATGGAAAAGACGTTGGTGTTCGTCACTAGTGTCTACCGTTACTAAGTGCAAAACAAAAGAACCTTTGCCTTTTTAATATCAGGATTTGACCGATACTGTCGTGGGTTTGCTAAACAAACCAGGGGGTGCGGAGATTCGTAAAAGCAGAATACTACGTAGGTAAAGTTGAACCACGTGTAAAAAGCCAAAACCAGTTTAGAAAATAGACGAGAACTTAAAACTTAAATTTAAAGAGGAAAACGTCAAGGTGTTTCAATTCCGACGAAGGGCCTTCGCTCGAAACATCGAGATTTTCTTGGCGAGCAATCAGGATTTCGGAAAGGAGGGGGCAACGTCCACAGAAATTTTGTAGCACACATAAGAAAGTCTCTCTGAAACCTCTCGGTTTTCGAGTTTAGAAACGAGATGACACTCTAAAGATGCATTTCCCAACCGACATACTGTAAAAAGTCCCAATTCACTTATAAAAATATGCAACATTTATTTAGGCCAAAAAGCTATTTTGGCGGCAATTGCCCCCTTTGGCTTTGCCCTCCCCCTGGTTGCGTCACTGGGATTTACTACGCTACGTTTTTGGCAGTTTCTTAATAGGTGTGGAGAGTTGATCTTTGGACAGATTGGTTTGCTATTAGGATTTTAAGTCGGTAATTTAGGTCAATCGAGTGATTGATAGACATTACAGTTGCGGTATATGATCATGCGACTTACATAAAGGAGAGCAGGTCAGCGACCTCCTGCTGTGAATTGTCATTATTTGAACAAGCTCTTAAAATGTTAATTTGCCAATAGACCTGTTCAACTTTACCCACCGGATGCAGTGTCGTACGAAGCTCTTTCGGATTGGGGAGGCTGTCAAAAACATTTGGGGGAGGGTTATGCTCCCCCTCGAAAAGTTTGAAAATCTAAGGACTCTGAAATGCTCTTTCCAGTTTTTTCGTTCAATCAGAAACTTATGAAATTAACTTTCGCATTCTCGTCCAGGGTTTAGAGGTCTCCAGAACCAGCCGACAACTTAAAGAAATAAAGGAAGAAACAAACTCCGAACGAGAGTGTCATCTTGATAACTCAAGATATGAGCTAAAACAGACTGTCTGATGATGTCTTTGGAATAAAGACGAAATATCACAATTCCTTTGTAACCCTCTCTTGATTTTAGCTCATATCTTGAGTTATCAAGATGACATCCTTGTACGGAGTTTATTTCTTCCTTTATTTTAGAGGTCTGCTGCCCGTATAATTATGAGAACATCAAAAAGTGATACAGCCACGAATACCACGACTACGTGCATTACGATTGTCATTTGGGTCGGTTTTCTCAAAGGTTGGATAGCTGATCCAGCAAACAGGGCTTTCAAACCAAACTTAAATTATATTCACTGAATAGGAAGATACCTAGATTTGCCCCAAGTCGACCACTTTTATATCGCCACTGTCGGGCAACAAGAGGCGAAGACACGAGATGAGCTGCGAGTGGTCGACTTGTTTCACTTGCAGGAATTTAAATTTGATTGGCTATTGCATATAGCAAATGTGATCAGCATACGTCACTTCATCACAATAAGGACGTTTCAATATGTGCTTGTTATTGGCGAGATTGGTGACACACCCCCAAATTACACCCCGGTTCAAAAATCCGCCGGTAAATTTCGCGTATTGCAAGTGGGACAAGTCCTTCCCAGCGGACAAGCACACCGCGAAAAAGAGACTGGGAAAGACTTGTAGCAAGTCTAGGATATACCCACTCGATTTTTCTGCTCGAGTTTAAGTTCGATTGATCAAAGGTTTGATGACGCTGCTCGATCATTAGGACCGGGAATAATTCCTCCCGGAATTATTGACATCCTGTTTCAAACCTCTGGGAGATGAAATTCTATTTTCAACATTTTATACATGTGTTTTTACTGTTTTTTTGTGCAGGGGACTGGGAACACGAGCCCCAAGGTCCCTCACCTCGCTACAGCCCTGCACGAGAAGCACGTCTTGAAGTTGGTAAAAAACGTTCCTCTTTCGACGCGTTCGTCAATTTTTAAACAGCCATTTTACTTTTAGCAGAGATATTGTCGCTAGGTTGACAAGGCTGAGTCATCACCTGAATGTCCCCTAGTGTAAAGTTAGAAAGCAGCCAAAGTCTTTCCATGGTATATAATCATAATTTGCAATTTAATAGTTCACTATCGCTTGTGTCATAAGTTTCTTTCATTTTTTTTGTGCGTTGACCAAATTAGTTTTATCGACCTTAGTCACAATGGCGGCTGTTTCAAATATTCTTTTATGAGTATCTAAATTAGCCTCGCTCGCCTTGTCTTGGTGTTTGCAATCTAAAAGAATCGTTGCTTCCAAACGAGTCGAGAAAGGCTACTTAAGATACAGATAAAAGAATATCCAAACTGGCGGCCATTATGAATACGGTCTATAGGGCTTCCATAGATAACAGTAAAATTTTTAGAGTAGATGAAGGAGCTACCCTATTAACATAAAGATGTCCATCCATCTATCTGTCTAAGGTGTCAACGTTTTTCCGCGCTATTACGCACTAATCAGTCAGATAAATTAATAAAGTGTTAAGGTACGTCTACAGACTGCGACTAACCGGGCCGATTTCTGGTTTAGTTGCATGTTAATTAATGAAAAGCAGGAAAATTCGAGCCCACGTGCTACTCCGCTGATTGTTTCTCAACTTTACATGCATCTCGGCCTGAAATTGGCCCGATTAACCTCAATGTTCAAACCTAGCCTTACGCGCGACCTATTACGCCCAGTGAAATTCAAATTCATTTAAGCATATTGATGATGAAAATGTAAACAATTCTTGAGTCCAAGATTGGGGAAAAAAAATTTTCCTGATTTTTTGGGTTGACTGACTGTTGCAGAGTTCTGCCTTGATGGAGCGATTCTCTGCACAGTTCCTGATATGTTGGACATTTGAAGTGCACCGGACAGTTCCACCAAATAGAATGAAAAATAGACTTAATTTTCTTGTCACGTATCCAGCGAGGGTAATTTATCCTTTTTATTTCGCCACGAACAACAAGAATCTGATTCTGGTATCTTTGGCGATGGAGTAATCACGTCGCGATCAGATAATGTCACTGACCGTTCTTGGTCTGAATGATTTTCTAAAATCTTTTAGAAATAATTTTTGTTAGTTCCAATAGCGTAAGAAGGACATTTCATGTGCAGGGTTGGGCTATAAGTCGTATTTTAGTAATTGCTTCGTGTATAGGAACAATTGTACCGAGGGTCTTAAACACGGAACAAGCGTAAAAAAGAAATTTGAGACTTTACATTTTTCAGTTATCTACCAGAGGTCAATTTAGAGGCCAAAGAACTTTGTAGAAAAGTCCTCATTTAGTGAACAGAAGTGAATTCCAAATACAAGCCATGAATATTTTAACCTAGTCGATAAAATTTACTGTAGTTTATTATTATTCGTAGTAGGAAATGCAAAAGAGTTCGGCATCTAGCACTAAGAAGACTGTTGCTGTATTTTTAATATTAAATAACTGAGTTACTCAGCCTCTGATTCGCATTTCCATCTAGATTTACACAATATTTTATTCTACGTACAGTTTCATTGGTTGTCACCCACTATCTGTTGAAGGAGAGACGCACCAATAGTGTTATTACAACAGCGAACCAATCATAAATTTTCGAGCAATATCATGCACGAGCCAACAACGTCGATTCATTAGCATAGACGATGGATACTGTGAAAGCGAAACCTAAGCCACGAAAACTTACCTTAGTTAATAAAAAATGAATGGCTTCCTCTATTCCTTTATTCTCCTTAGCGGATGTTTCAAACCACCCAATAAACCCCTTTTCTGAACACAGCTTCTCAATCTTGCCAGCATCAAACAAACTATCTTGATCACACTAGAAGTGAAGAAAACAGATTGGACCCATATATCGTGGAGCAATAGCCCTCTTGACATCATTGTACGACAAACTTAACGACCGAGCGGCGGGTCCGTACTAGAAAATTATACCGCCCGCGGTCTTTCAGTACAGACCGTAACGTGAAGCATAGAGAGCTGTGCGAAAGACCAAGGGCAGTATAATTTTCTAGTAAGGACCGACCAGCAAAGTCATTAAGGTTTTTATTATATGGCTTGCTTCGTGAGCGGTCTATTAACGTCTTTTTCGCCAGTTCTAGAAACATATCAAAAGCTTGAACGTTTGAAAATTCAAGCGGACGGCCTTCGTTTAAAGAGTCAGTATCGCCGAGGTCGTGTATTAAATCGTCTCCGAAATTCATTTTAGCTTGAAAAGGGTATCTTTTTGCTTACACGTCCTCAATTTTAATGCTTTCTTGTTTTAGATAACATTTGTCAATCTCGATAAAGACAGGTCTTTACGGGTTTGTTAAGACCGCTCTGGAGCCAATCAAATCGCAGAAAAAAGCGTAATAGACCGCGATGCAAGCCAAATAATAAGAAATTGCCATCAGCAGATCGATCGCCAGTGGTAATATCTACGTAATACGTAAGGATAATTATAAAACTACACGCATCCTATACACACTCTGATTGGACGAGCCTTTCTTTCTCAGAAAGTGAAATTAACATTTAACAATATTGAACTCTAAAACAACTCAAACTCTAAAACAACTCACGAACCACAAACAAATAAGATTGTTTATTTGGTGTTTTGGAACAGGTAGAAGTTTGGAACAACAGGTAGTTTAGAAATATTTCAACCTTGGACAACGAAAAGTCAGTTCAAATACTTGACGTCGAATTTTAACGGGATTTCAAAGTCCTTGTGCGATAAAAATGCTCGGCTTTGGCTCTTCTTTTCAAAGTACACTCGAAATCCCGGTAACATGTTTACAATCTTCCTTAAATCCTTTGGTACCCCAGCTCCCAAGCTACGTGGCAGTTTAACCAGTAAAAATAAAAACAGAATCTTACTTTATTTGCCACAAGTATGGTGGGCAGTACAGAACCATCTTGCAAAAAAACCTTGCTATCCAAGTCATTCTTCCATCTCTCGATAGCCTCAAATGTTGAAGAGCGTGTTACGTCAAAAACAACAAAAGCCCCAACAGCATCTCTGTAGTACACCTACAGAGCCAGGGAATTTGAACTCAGTTTTCAGTAATCAGCAAATCAGTACAAACCAATGTGGTCTTGGGCGGACTACAAACTTCATGACAAATTCATGCAAGATATTTGGAGACATTAGTGGGTAAATTTTTTAAATGCAATTGTTCATGCAACTAGTGTCTCACAACGTCTGAATTTGTTGCGTTGCAGTTTAATGGGTAGAGGTGTTACACTTTGCAATGTTTCTTGCAACTTGCCTCGCAATTCTATGACCTTGGTGACAAAGACACTGTGGACGTACCTTAAAGGCGTATTTTTATTGGCTGATCGAACAAAATATCGCGAGATAAGTTTCAAAAGGGTGTTACACTGTGCAATGCTTCAAAAATCTGTTGCGAGACTTGATGATTGCGAGGTATGTTACACCAGGCAATTTCTCATGCAACCTGCATTGCAACAAAATTTAAAGGCAAGTTTCACGAAAAATTGCATAGTGTAACAATGTCTTAAATTTATCAGCAATTATATAATTATAATCTCCCCTTTTGCAATCTTACAGTTATAACTGACTCTTTTGACCTTACCCTTGTCATATTGCCAAACCTTTCTTGCCCTAAAACAAAAAGAAACCTTATTGCTCCACAAGTAAAAATGCATTAGACCCAACATATCCAGGACGCAAGAAAACCCAAGTTATCAAATAGCAATTTGGCAGGTCACATCAGGTAAAATTCAAGTTCTCAAACTCACTGATAATTGAGAAGAGAAAATTGTGAATACCCAGAGGAGGGATTCATGGTGTTAAGGACCCCTTTGCAGTAAATAAATGCTATAGATCCCTTGCACGCTTAAATTAAACGAACAATTTAGAGGACAACGCGTTGCGACATTAAACAGACAAATAATTTATACAAATTCTTTTGTTTTGTCCGCCTTCTGTCCGCCATTGTCTAATTAATGCATGCAAGGGCTCTACGGTTTTTAATTTGGTACCTGATTGTTAGTAATTTACTTAAATTTGAGACTTAAATTTGGCGATTTGGCAGAAAAATCATGTTAAAAGGAACTAAATTTCGCGAAGGTTTTCCAATGATAAACAAGTATAAACAGCTTGTCGTTGCCAATTACAAAGGAACCAAACAGAAATAGTGAGTTTGACGACTGTACCAGGACATGTTGCAGGAATTGAAGCAGGAAGAAAAGCGTTTCTGAGGAAGTAATATTGGGTGAAGGAAATTTTCGAGTGTCAGAAATTTTCAGTGTTCTGCCAACTAGGCAACAAGGCAGTTGCCGAGAGCGTGGTCACGAATTCTGTATATATATATATATATATCAGTGGGAATGCTGGTGAAGTGAAGGGTATATTCAAGGGATATTTGGCATTAACACTCAGTAACATTAAATGATAGTGATATTGGATAATATTCCTTGAATATACCTTCATTTCTGGGGAAGTAATTGTTAACATGAAAGTTTAGATACAGCATGAGGATATTTGAAACAAAATATAGTCACGTAAACGGACGTTAAAGTCGATGAAAAGCCAAGTTCTAAATTTCGCGTTGTTAAGTTTTGCAGTAACTTTTTTGGCGGGTTTTTAATTTCGCGTTTTTTTCCAACCGCGACATTTAAGTCCCGCGAAAATAGGTAACAATAAGGTAGCTGTTTACTTGGACTGTATGAGGCAATTGACCACTCCAGGCACCAAGGAAAGACTGGGTTCTGGGTAACAATCATGGGCTATGATTGGTTGATGGTTGCATTTGTCAACTTTCATATAATGACAGCTCACCTACAGAAGGTTATCCAGCACATAGTCTTTCCAGAGTTTCTGGAGTGGTCAATTGACTTCTTTCTTGGCTTGCACCACTGGTGTGCTGGGTTTTCACCAGGATTTAAAAATTGCTCCTGGAGGGAAACTGTGCAGGAAGGTGTGCATGGGATATGAAACCCCCAATTTCCATTACTATGTCAATTGAACAGAGGGTTGGTAAAGCTGTAAATCATGATTAATTGTAAGCAATTGAGACACTATTCACTACATGGTGATTATAATATATATGGTAAGTGCTCCGATTCACTATTTTAACAGATAATGATAGAAGGATAAATAATATCAAATGGAGGAAAAATTTTTGCCTAAGTTCATTCTAACAGACGATTCGTGCCAGTCAAGGGCACTTGAATGACTCCAAAAGTACACTGTTTCTAAAGTATATACGGTATTAAATGTTTGTGAAAGTTGATCATCCAGGTTAGTGTGATCCTGAAAAAGACTGTTGGTGGAAATGACTAAGGTTTCAACAGCCTCAGTCACAGCCATTTGACTCTGAAGATCACTTGACTATGAACATTAGGCCCAGGGTGGCTGTCAAATGTCAGTCACTTTCACCAACAGCCTTTTTCATGAGTGCACCAACCTGGACAATCAATTTGCACTGGCACTGTTGTACACTGCAACTGCTGATAAGCCTGCTGTTGGCAGATACAGCAACTCACTAGAAGTTTACCATGCTTAATTTAGGATACAAAAGCACCAAAGCTTTAAAAAAAAAAAATTTAAAAGTTTTAAAAAACTTCTGGTGAACCTTAATTGGTTTTTCCTGGATCTGCTAATGAGTTTACTCAGGTTTTTTAACCATATTGATGTCCAATTTTTTCTTTACATTTTTATAGGAACTACAAGCCCACAAAGTCAAAGAAAAAGTTGATTCCATGCTGGCATGGAGTCACTTTCTGGGGATGAAGTCCCATTACTGTTAATTAATAGAAGTCGTTATGCTGCTTTCTTGGAACTTCTCATTCATTTCTCCAGGCACTACTGTTGTAAAGTAATACCTAACACCAAACCAAACTTCAATTTATATTTCAGTGTCCTGGTATAACCAGAATCATTCAAGATTAATTCCTGACAATTCTAGGATTCCAGTTTTCACTAGATCTCTGGGAGGCCCTATATACTACCTTGTTTGAAACAATTGGTTAATATCTGGGTTATTTTGTGAGCTTTGATGTTAGCATGTATGTTCTTACCAATCATACACTAAAGAGTGTCTTAAAACCTTGGTAACTACTTGTTTTCCAAATGCCTTTCTTGGTGTTCGATCTCATACCTACTACTCTCCCACATCTTTCATATAAAATTATTGTAATTTTATAACTATTGAAAACTGTTGTTACAATGGATATGTGTTATGGCCATCTTATGTCAATCTCGAGCTGGTTTCACATTCAAGATCATTGCATTCTAACAAAGCAAGATTACTGAAATCAACATTAGAATTAGGAACATTTCAGGACTCTGCTTCGAAGCCTTTTAATAACCTTCCTCCTGAATTAAGGAATAATACTGACTATTTTAAAGAAATTAAATCATTACTTTTTAATCAAGCAAAAGAGTTTTTATATAATACATGATTATTAGTGAATTCAATTAATTTAATTAGTATGTATATTTAATAGGTTTAAATCTGTATTTATATTATCACTTTCACAGGTGAAGAACTATTATGTAGATATACTGTGATTAATACATTATTATTATGATGATTATGATTATTATCTGTTATATAATTATATTACCTGCAATATCCCACAATTGTAACCGGATCTGAGTGTTTTCATCCCAGTCAATAACTTTCATAGCAAAATCAGCTCCAATCTTGTAGGGAAACGCCATTAAGGAATCTCACAGAAAATGTTTGGATTATTAGAGTTTGACCATGAGTTCACAGTTGACCATTGAAAATTGGCAAAGGTTGAACACAACAACTACAAGTCCATTCACAGAGGCGGTTTGACGGCTTCAAACTAAACCCCTATGAGTTTCCCACCACAAAACAAGCAGCTTGATTTTCCAAGAAAGGCCAATAGGATAAAATGACATTAGCTCACAGCAAAGTACAATGTTTCGAAACACTACTTCAATAAACTCTGTAAATCTTAAATACGAAGTTTGGTACCTCGTTTAGACAAATGCCAGATGATTCTATTCGACTGCGGTTGATTTTTAAGGCACGGTTGTCGCTCCTAGTTCGAGCTGTGGCCTTTTTGAGTTATAATGTTAGTGACAACGAACCCTTCGTAACGAGTCCTGTCAACTGGCTGGACTTTTACTTTACTAACTCTGAGAAAGTTCGGAAGGCAAACTATCCACGGGTTAGCTTTCGTCAGAGGTCACCTATTAGAATAATTTGATGATTACTTTAGGCGTAGTGAGTAAACCTTGTTTTCCTCCCGCAGTATTTCAAAGGATACAGTTGATTTATAATGTATCGAGAACAGTTGATGAATATATCGTCGGATGAAACTCGTCTTGCCTGTTCCTATATCACCGACAACTAGCACCTTGAAGTTGTATTCTCGTTTCTCACCTGGGAGGTTTATCTACGAATGCAATTAGGAAATCATGACAAATAATGTTATTCGGTTAACCTCATGACAAACCAAACGCATAAACAATTCAAACCTTTGACTTCATATTAAATGACTTTTTAGGACATACTGACTTGCAATTGTGCCTTTAAAAGCACATTTGAAAGTGGTGAGGTATCCTATAATCGCTCCAAAAATGGCACTGTTCATATTTTACATTCAGAAAAAGCTTTACTTACCATGATAATTTCGTATGGTCAAGCAAAACCGGCTGTCTCAAACCTCTTCCGACTCTTCGCGCGTGAGTTTAGAAATGGATGGGCACTTTCGATTTCTCTTCAGCAAAGTTTGTCAACAAGGATGAATGAACATTTCATTAGAGAACGTCATTCTGTGAAATTCTTGATTTTTTATTTATTTAGTTGTCGGACGGCAGGGATGCTGTCAATGCTGCTTCGCTCATACAAAACAAAACATAAGACATGCAATACACGTGAGGAGTCGCGTTCGGTACTTTTCGTGCCCTCAAGCAGTTACAACACTCATGTTTCGTTGCATTCTGGTTTTTATATCAAGTGGTATTTTTGTTGCATAAGTCTCAAACAACTGAGAAAACGTTGATGACGGATTGTTTTATTCTTAAAAAAAATGCAAAAATTCGGACTTGAATGGGGAAACATATGCTACTCATGTGACTAGTTTGGTGGTTTCTGGTGTGACGCAGTGGGGTGGTTTTTTTTTGATTTCCGAGTTGGAACCTCGAACTTTGGAACGTAAAAGACTGCCTAGGGAGTTTTATTCGAACTCAAGGGACAACAAATGGCTGTCTGGCCTTAATTTTCCGAGGGCTTTTTTATGTCGATGTCAGAAATGAAATTCAATATACGTTTAAATTATAACTATTCGGCAAATTGCAAAATTATTGTTAAAAAAATGGCGTTTTGGTGATGTTTAGTACGAAGGACTTGTCGACTGGCCACTGTCTATGAATGCCACTGTCCCGTTGACGTTTCCATGGCACAAGGGACTTTAAGATCTGCGATGTCAACGTCTACGACGGCGTCTTCTAAACAAAAGAATTTTTTATCCAAAACAAATAGAATTGTAATTATTAAAATAATTTAAATCTCTAGAGTATTTTCTACACCGTCTTCGTTTTGTTTACAACACCAATCTGTCCATTTTAACGTCTTGAGGACGACTTCAGCTCGCAAATAAAGGGACGAAAGCTGTTATTTAAGAATGATTTTAACCCGAGACTACAGTTCAGTTCAGAAGAACTGGAGCGCTTTGAAAGTCCTAAAACAAGCGACAGGTATCAATCAAGGCGGGTCAATTAACGGTTTTTTTTAAAATGATGAAATTGGAAACCACGTCATTGAAGTTGACGTCGTAAATCTACAATTCTGTGAAAATTCACACTGACACTTGGTGTGGTACAATGATTGTAACAATACAAATTACAATAGTAATATGAGTAATGATAAAAGAATTTCTATTTTATCAAAAATAGAAATAAAAAAAATTTTGTGCTGGATAAATTAGCAAGAGTGAGATTTTTATTCAATTTGAGATTTACTTTCATAATTGTAGTAGTAGATCTGTACATGTCACTATTGGTAATATGTTGCCCTTTATATTTGTTGTTTTAATTGTCATCCAGTTAACAAATGGGTATAGGGATGTGAAATGCATCATGTCTGGTCTTTCTGGAGCAAACTGCAAAGTCTTCAACCAGCTCACCATTTGTAATCCTGTATGGTGTTGACCTGGCAATACTTTCTCAACCCTGCAGGGCTTACCAAGCCCAGGAAATCCACTCACATGTCACCACCACTTGAAGGGCCTGGGTGTTCAAAACCAAATAGACCTACCTCGTCGAAGCAAATTATAATCTTGGTCAGAGAACGTCTCGAATCATTATGCCTCTACCTGACCGCACATCACCAATATTTCCACTGAGAAGTTTGTTGAAAACCCAGGTTTTTTTTACAAACTTCAAAGTGTTTGGATATCTGATGAAACATGACTTTCGAGTGTATATTGCATCTCAAAGGAATAAGTATTTGAGAAAATCGAGGTGAAAGTTGGCTTAATTTATGTAATTTCTTAATCAGATACCACACCACATCTCGGTAGTGATTCCCTTTGTGTTTTCTCACGAATTTTTAATGAATGTGAGATTGTCTTTCACCAAATTCCATTCATTTATGTGCCATACAATTAGGAGGAAAATTTAGTAAAGGGCATAAATTTCCCTCTGGCATGAGCCATGAGGGAAATTTGATGTTTAAATCCCCTTGGTAAACAAAGGAATCTGATACGATTATAGTGTTACATTATCAATCAATCTATTGATCAGTATCCATCCATTTATTAGTTCCTTTACCAGGCCATCCAGCTTTGATTGATCCTGAGGTCGATACAAATTCAATTAATTTTTAAAAGCCCCAAATCCCTCTCATTTGGTTAGTTTGTGTAATCAGAGTACTAAACAAGGCACATTTTACGACATATTAAAATTGCTATTATATTAGGAATAGAAGTAAATATTGTTGCAGGAAAAACTTTCACTTTAATAGAAAAATAACATCCTACTTCAATCCCCCCCAAAATAGAATTGTCAAAGAACACTGGTCTTTACAACTTATTTTGCTGAATATGCTGAACATCTTCCAACAATGGCACGCCCAATAACAATGTAAAATAGACAAGTGTATTTTTTGTTGCTTAATCTAACAACAGCAGGCAAGTTTGCTACCTAACACACTTGCCATCTCAAGGATTTTTTACTGGTATAAAAATAAGACCAACAGTATTTTAATACTAGCACAGAACAGTGTTTTCTTAGATTTGGACTGGTGAAAAATTCTAGCAAGTGTTTAATACAATGGTATTTACATGACATAATATGACATCCCAGAAATACATACAGTACAAGTCAGTGTGCATGTGTTTACTTATAAGAAAAGTAATGACTATGGATATATTGAGTTTTTTCAAATTCTTTTGATCTTCTAAATCTTGTTTCAATTTGTTCTTTGCTGGAACACTGATGGTGTGGTGTTCCCACAAACTTGCTATGAACAACAAGAACCACTAGATGATTGATAATTGGGGCGCTTATTTGGGCGGCTTGGATCAATTATGCCATTGTTTGCAACTGGTGGAATAGTGCTCTCTTCAAGTCTATTTGCTGATTCATTTTCTAAAATCTAGGGAGAAAAATAAAAAAGTATATGATTAATATTGATGATGCTTTGATTTCTGGAGCATTATGTACAAAAATACAGAAATCTGATATCAAACAGTTCGAAATTCAAGTCTGGTAAGTTTGGCCAATACTATATTCTGACACTCTTTTAAATGTCTCTTTACTTTGCTGAAATTAACAAATCACAGACAGCTTCACTCACACCTACCATCCCACGTAGTCTAGCAACACTGACTGAAAATAAGTGAGCTTTAATTTCAGCTCATGAATGCCTGTTGAAGTACAAGGTCAATCAGATAAGAGCAATTGATTGCACACATTAAACCTGAATGAATGGATCATTCACAAATAATAATAATCACTCTGTACAAAAAAAAAAAAAGGTATATTATCACTATTACCATACATGCATTTTCAATACAGTTTGATTAAAGCCAACCTTATTGACTAAGAAAGAAGCTGCTTCATCTATTCCAATGTTTTCTTTTGCTGATGTTTCAAACCAGCCTGCAAAGCCCTTCTCTGCACAATATTCATTCATCTGTGTTGTATTATTATATAACCCTTCATTCACTTGATCACACTGGAAAAATTTTAAAATCAACAGATAATAAAAAGTGCAATAAATTTCTGCCTCACAGACAAAAAATCAGTCTTTGCACTGCTTACTTTATTTGCCAGAAGAACAGCAGGTATTGGGGATCCATTTGGAAGAAAAACCTTGCTATCTAAATCAGTCTTCCACTTCTCAACTGCTTCAAATGTTGAGGCACGTGTAACATCAAAAACAACAAATGCTCCGACGGCTTCCTTGTAGTAAACCTTTAAGTGACAAAAATTACAGTATCTTTAGCATTGAAATTCTTTTCACCGTCCACCAAAAATAACTTTCCTATCAGGCTAAATGAACAGTAGCAGGTATAACAGACATCACAAATAATCAATACCGTTGTTACTTAAGGTTCATTTCCATCCAGGCAATTAATATGTGCAATCAAAATTGACTTGATCAAAATCTATGTTAATCAAGTTGCATCATAATTTTACAACAACATCCAAGTGTGCAAAAGTCTACCAGAGTCAGAGTTTTACTTGACTGTCCAAGCAAACAAAATTATTGCTGATTTTGATCAACATGATTTTGACTAAAGTGATTTTGACTGCGCAATCAAATTCGCCTGGATGGAAGTTGAGCTTAAGGCCTCAGCTAACTGCAGTTGATAGTGATTCCTGATTACTTGATGTACTTATATTTGGGCTAACTTCAGAGTTTCTAAAATGATGAAAAAGGCCTTTATACAGTTCATTTTATCTCAATCTTATGAAAAAATAATTACTGTTATAATATTAAAGTACTCGTATTCATTAAGAAATATTTCATAAATACCAATACAAACAGTAAAATTTTTTTCATTTAATTGTATCACTAACAAATAAGAGAACAATGTATTGTAAAAGAATATAGGATGCTGCATAGACAATATATCAGGAAAATCAAAAGGTTGGTAGACTACTAAAGTTATGTTGAAAAATTCTGAAGGGCCTTTGCTCAAAACTTCAGAATTTTCCAACATGACTTGTGCAATCTATCAACCTTTTAACTTTCTTCAGTTACACATATGATGACAAATCTTTTAAGCAAGTTTAGAGACTAAATCACCCTTTTACAACAACAGAAACAGAGGCAATCATGGTATGATCTTAGTTAACTTTCCTAGTGGAAGCATCTTTTAACATTGTATCTTTTAACGTTCTGGCTACAGCCAGAGAGCTGTACTCAGGCCTCTTCCACTGTAAACTAGATTCTTTCAGAGTAAACTGCAGTCAGTATGTTGCACTCCTAACATGCACTCCAAATTGTTGGAATACTCGCCAGAGGTTACTATAGTTGAAAATACCATCAAGAATCCTTTAGGGAAATTTTCATAAACAAAATGGAACTATTTTTCATACTATTTTTACATTTCTAATGATTTACATTTTGCATATCAGATATCAGGTCTTGGAGGCTGGAATACCATATTATTTTAAGGTCTGGGTCTTGGATACATGTAAGGAGGATACAACCACACCACTGCTAACAACACTGCTGGTCTGCATCACCATATAGAGGATGTGAGGTTTCTGATATGAGTTGCCTCAAGAACTCACAAAATCTTTTGTCTGAGTTTTGGGTTTGACCAGATTTAATGTTTTATTTCAGACTCCCAATCAGGTTAACTTTTTCTTAATACTATATATAAGGCAAGAGTAACATTGAGCAACAATAACTCATTTGGACTTGTTTAATTTCACACACACCAATGAGGTTTTTCCCCACCAGCTACCTTCTTCATCCTTAAAACATTTCTGTTTACATTTTAAAATCATGCATACAACAAGAATAGTATGTGTAAAGGAAGGAACTTACCCTTGTCATATTTCCAAACCTCTCTTGACCTACACAAAATATTCATAAATTAATCCTTTAAAGTTTTGCATGGTGATAATTGATATACTATGTATAGTTTGTGGAACACCACATTTTATTTTAATGCTAAAAATTAAAAAAAAAAAGCACTAAAAGCATTAAAATAAAATATGGTGTTTCACAAACTATACATAGTATATAAAATATTCATAGTTTTGTAATATTTTGTAAACTTAATGTAATAACTTATTATGAATTACCCTGTAAATAATAGCTGCCAGGAGATTTCACTTATAGAACTGGTACTGTTTCAGAATCATCCTCAGGGTAATATGAAACGATAAATCCACATTAAACCTACACTGCTGAAGTCAACTTTTTCAGTTGACTTCAGCAGTGTAGGTTTAACGTGAATTTATCGAACTGGTACTGCCTAAGCATGTTTCAGCCCATATCTAATCAGGTAAGTGGGTTAGCAGCAACAGGATTAAACAAATTGGTAGTGGGCAGACCTAGATTGACCAGTGTTCTGGCATTAATGTCAAATAATTTTCTGGGATAGGATTGTAATAGCATCTAATGAAATGATCACAGTCATAACTCTGATAACCAACAAATGTTGATCAAGCTAGAGTAGAGTGAACCAGGTCCATTTAATTCTGAGGTTCCAATCTAAAGTGCTACTACAGAGATTGCAATTGCATCTGCGCTGGATCCCCTTTCCCCAACACTGCACCCCAGCCCCCGAGGAAAGCCCGCTCGCATGCTACTGTGTATTTGAGGTATTTATCCCTCACCCCCCTCTATAAATGTTTGGTCCCCTAGTGTTATATGACTGCCACAATACTGTATTGTTATTGATGTGCATTTCTTTTTTGCAACAACCCAGAGTGTTCACTGTTGCCTTTCTCATAAAGCATAACCTTGCTTTTTTCCACCTAGAAACCAAAATAGGTTATGCAAAATTGTTTGGGATATCCTCATGTCAAGTTATGGAAATTTTCAATTTTGACAGAACTTCCAATTGTCTTCTGAGCAACTGCTTAGGGAGACAAATGGCAAGGTAACAACACCGAGTACAAATTATAATACTGTATAAAGTAGTTACAAACTGCCGTTATGTTCATTTGATACCAGACCAAAAATGTTTCAAACCACCTGGACAGGAATTGGGTGAGTAGCCTGTACATGAGATGCAGTGGTGTTAATTCTACAAAGGCTAAAAGTATGTTGTCAAGAGAAACAGGTCAAAAATTAGTCTCAAAGGATTTTAATAGACTTTTGCTGGTCTTTTTATATGCTTGGTTTGATGTTTGATCATGAATTTGAGGCCATCATTGGTCTGTATCAAATGAAAAGTTTAACAAAAACTCCAAACACATAATCCCAAACCTGCAATATCCCACAACTGTAACCTGATAAGTATATCATCGTTCCAGTTGAGAACTTTCAAAGCAAAGTCCACTCCAATCTGACATTGTTAATCGTGGTCAAAGAAAACTAAAGAAATGGTTTAGCCTTAAATAGTTCATTAAAACATTAATCAATGA
Source organism: Nanipora kamurai (assembly GCA_036872915.1). Taxonomy (NCBI): domain Eukaryota; kingdom Metazoa; phylum Cnidaria; class Anthozoa; order Scleralcyonacea; family Helioporidae; genus Nanipora; species Nanipora kamurai. The sequence continues at coordinate 790,038 of JBAHVQ010000507.1, forward strand.
GCAAACTAGTCTTAGAAAGCTTTCTGAGTTGAAGTTTCGAAAAGAAAACATCCGCTGTGGTTTCTGTATGGATGGAGGTGTCAAAAAAGAGGCGAGAAATTCAATATATTTGCATATATAGTGCGACGATCTTTCGGTTAAACTAGCCCGGTCATGAACGATATTGAAAACCACCTTGCTGAATTAAATAAACAAACCGGCCCCTTCGATGTACGGTGCAATTCCAAGAAAAGTTTGATTTTCTTTTCACAGAGGTCTGCACATGGGGACGGCATCAACAAGAAGGATCGTTCATTGACGTAACACTCCATTAGTCACTTCTGACTCCATGATCTGCTGCAGTTAAGTAAACAGAATAAGGTATTTGGAATAATCACAAGAAATACGGCAACAAATCCGATCAATATCACGACTAAAGTACGGAGCCTCAAACTGTACAACTGATCTTCTAATTGCCATTTAATTAAAATATTAAATATGCTCAACTACCATGTAGTTTGAACGATCATTTGCATACCCACTCCAGCTCAAGCGGGTAAGGGATGAGCAGTTGAACAGACTCTACCCCAACTACATAAAAGGATACTGTGGCTCTGTAATGAATGGAGAAGAACTGATGAACGTATCTTTTGATGATACTGGTCTTTCCAGTGCCGAGGTCACCAATCACAAGCACTTTAAAGAGATATTCCTTTTTCTCGCCGCTTCCCATGAGCTACAAAGTAGATCAGATTGAAGACTATGTGAACGAACTAATGAAGCCAGTGGATTATCACAACAAGTTTTCTCGCTCACCATTGTCTGAGCTCTACGTAGCTGTGCCAAACATTCGTGCCTCTTCGGCGTAATTCTGTTTGCTTGACTTCCTCTTTAGTGATGAAATGTGCCAGGTTGGTGTACATTCACCACAACACGTGATGGTCAGAGGACAAACAGTATTATAATAAATTAATTAATAAATTCAAATTAACTTTTGAATTTGGTGATTCACGCGGGACTCCCGTATAGAAAATTCTACTTCTGGGTCGAACTAAATTCTACGAATTACCTTTCCAACAACTAGTACTTGGATGGACCGATCGAGGTGTAGCGTTCTCTTGTTACCAGATTTTCAAATCTTTCCGTTCTTATTCCGTTCCGAGGCACAGATAATCGTTATCGTTGTATTCCCGCTAATTAGAAATTTAAAACGTTCCGTTATCGTTCGTTCCACACAAAGAAAAACGTACAGTTCTCGTTCCTAAATTAGTCCGTTCCAGTCGTATAGTTTCACCGTTGAAAGTCCTGGTTCCAAGATACCTCACGTTATATTAGGGTAGTTTTCGCCCACAAAATAAAACAATAAGAACACGCTATCAATTTCATTTGAGCATACACGAAATTGATAATTCAAATGTAACGCAAACACTGGCGAATCCAGGGTGGGGCTCCCTAGCTGAAAATCGGGGACCAAACTCGTTTATGGCCCCTGCCAGGAAAAGAATCCAGCATAAGAATTTGTGGTATTTTCTAAAACTGAGCGAAAATGGGCATGCAATAGTGTTGGAATAAAGTCGAGAATAGGTTGGCGTATAATTACGGCATCAGTGGCCTCAAACATCTGCTCCGAGAATCCACGCTTGAATGTAAATATGTGGACCCAGTTTTGTGTCCTTATCATATTTTTAAAATTGTTTCGTTCCGAGGCATAATTGCTATCGTTCGGTTTACGTTTCTCGGAAATTTTAAATGTTCCCCTAGAACGAAAGTTCCCGTTCCTAAATCGTTCCACCCCTGTAATCTGTTCCACTAAACTATACGCCCCAAAAACCGCCACGCAGGCTATTTACCTTGTATCGTGGCAACGTAGTCTGCATATTTAGTCTGACTTCGTTGTCTTATTATGAAAGATTTTCTCGCTGGAATTCGTCATGATTGGCAAAAGTGACACCTATACCCCAGGTATCAATTGACCAGGCGGAAAACGTAATCTCACGAACAATATCAAAGCCCAGCATAATATCTTAACGAACGCCATCGAGTCGGACACAGAAGAAAAATCATAATATTTAATAAAGTTCTAACGTTCCGTTGTTATCATCACAACATCTTCAGAGAATAATTACATAACTGCCTAAAGCCTAAGTATATAGTTACAGAGTTGTAATATTCATGCATTAACCAATCAGAGGAAGTTACTAAAAATAAAAGTTACATTTCAGAATCACCCTCAGGGTAATATGAAACGATAAATTCACATTTAACCTACACTGCTGAAGTCAACTGAAAAAGTTGACTCGAGCGGGATTTCAACTCGCACCTTCGCATCCCGCTCGAGTCAACTTTTTCAGTTGACTTCAACAGTGTCGGTTAAATGTGAATTTATCGTTTCATAAAAGTTACAGGTGGGAGCAAACACTAACAACATCGACGAGTGAAGGAGGCAATTATAAAAGGAAAAGTGGTGCAGAGCCAATGTTGACATTTAAAGAAGGTTTAAGATTGCGAATGAGAGGACCTTCTCGTAAGAAAAGTTCGAACTCGAAAGGACAAGAAGAAAGGATTTTAAAATCATCAAAGGAGATAGGTGATCCGTGTCACGGCAGCGTGAAAGAATGCTGGCGAAGGGAGGGTTAGTGCGCTTTTTACCTGTTAGAGGTGAGATTCCCATATGGTCACGTACGCGTGTATGGAGGTGCCGGATGGTTTCTCCAACATACGAAGCTCCGCAGTATCAATACGTAAAATGATAAACTACATGCGATCTTAAGTGTAGAGGAGGAATCTTGTTTTTAAAAGAAAAGAAATGGAAAAGTCTAACTGAAGGGCGAGGAATGCACCTAACATTGATGTAGGAAAAAGCAGATGAGAAAACTTTTTATCTGAGTTTGGATTTGAGAGAAATGTTGCCCAGTAAAGGGTATAGAAAGGTAAACAACACGTTTGGGAACCGTAAGCAATTTAGTTGATTTGGAAAAGAAAGGAGGCGATACATCTGTCAAGACGTTTTCCGGGATAACCACTGTTAATAAAAATGCGTTGAAGTTTTTCTAGTTCAGCATGAAAAATAACGTATGTAGAACAAATACTGAAACAGCGGTTAAGTAAAGAGAAAATCAAATCCTTTTTGTAAGAAAACAGAATAAAGGAATCAAACGAAGTGGGAAGACCTGTAAAAGAGGGTTTGCCGTAAACATTCGGTGAAAAGCAATCATTGGAAGGGACGACATTGATGTCTAAGAACGGCAGGGATTGTTGATTTCTAATTCATGTGTAAATTTTATTTTCGACTACCTGGAGTTGAGATAACCAAGGAGCGGAATAACGTAATCGGGACAACGAAATAAAATGAAACAATCGTCAATTATGAACATTCTCTCTTGTTTTTTTGACTGATATCTTGAGTTTTACAAGATGATTATATTCGGTATATATATTCGGTTTTGCTTTCTACACCTAACTTCTGGCACTTTCCCAACCCTTTCGGTTATCTACAAATCATGCAATACTGCTGAGAAGCACTTTACTTTTTAACCACCAAGTGTTGGGTTGGCCAGTAAATATGGCAACATACATCACTTGCCTTATTCCTAATCATTTATCAGGCCCATCAGAACAAAATGCATATTGGGGGGGAACATTATTGAGAAGTACCTTGAACCTGTCTGTTGAGAAGTACCCCAAACCTGTCTAGAAATTGCCATAAATGCATTCCTGGCCCCAGTTGTTCGAAAGGCGATTACGTTAATCAAGGATTAATGAAAACTTTGTGGATGAACCACTCCTGATATAGGAAAGGATGTTCAAAGTTTACTGTTTAGATATCATTCAAATATAAAATTGTTTTCTCCTAGAAAGTTTCAACTAAAATTACCAGGCAGAACATGCCAAACAAAAGATGCAATTAAATTTTAACCCAGGATTAGTGGTAATCGTCCTTTGAACGACTGGGTCCAGGGGCTTATATTTTGCAAGCCCCAGGAATGCATTTATGGCAATTTCTGTGAGGAATTCTTCAAATCTTCCGCTTTTTAGATCTTTCAAAGCACCAAAATTAAACTTTTAGCAAATTATTGGGGGATGCTCAGAATGGGGAAGTCCCATCAGTCCTCTTGCTTCTGACATCTCTGTCTATTTTAATTTATACACTAACATCTAACTAAAAAGTGGAAGTTAGCAAGCAGTTTTTTTGGTTCTTCTCATATCTTTTCCATCACACATATTCCCACACCAAGCGTCACCAAAACCATGCCAATATAAGTTTCTTGAAAAAGAATGAATGACAAGAGAATAAGTGATAAACAAACCAACCAGCCAAGCAATCAGTCATGCAAGGAAGGAAGGAAGAGAGAGAAAAGAAAGGGTAATCAGAGTTTTCATTAATTTAAGGCCAGATGCTGGACTAAATGTCTGTCAAAGTAATCCTCACTGCTTTAAACTAAATACCTTTGTTTTCTATCTTTTCTCCCAGTAATCTGCCAGTAAGGGCAGTGAATACAAATGTCAAGGAATTAGTTATAGGTACTGCTAATGACAACTCTGAAATTCAAGAAAATTAATAAAAATTAAAAACAGAATATTAGGTCAGATTGTATAACTGTAAATACAATGAAGTTTTATGAACTGTTTTAAGAAGAATAAGAAATAACTTGGTTCTGATACAAACCTGCAGATGATAAAGTGACATAGAATAAGACTGAGCCAAGTTGGTTGATAGAAAATGGCAAAAGGTACTAAAAATGTATTTTGATATCGTGCTAATAAATTTCTAGATGAGTATTAAAGTCAGAATAATGGGCACAATACTGATAACCTTAATCATGAATACTTATAATAGTAAGTAGAATACAACGGGTTTCAAAGAGGTTTTGAACCTGAGCATGTGACAGTAAGACAAATTCTTTTTCAGTTTCTACATATTAACTCAAGTTATGGTAACTCCAAACAGTTTTCCAGAAAGTGGAAAATGCAAAATAATCAATTTGATACCCAATAACATATGCATGCAGCACATATATCAAAACACATTCTAGGTATTGAAAAATATGATGAAATAAACAGTCCAAGGGGTTGCTATGGCAGCAGTGCCATTTCTTATTGGCTTGCAATTCATTAAATCTTTACATCAGAGATTTAACAGTTATTGGATGAGGTTGAGCATGATATCGAAAATTATTAAGCCGAAGTTTGTGTTATCTGCCGAAGCAAAGCTGAGGCGGATAACGCAAACTGATGCTTGATAATTCTCGATATCATGTGAAAACCGAATTCAATAATTGTTTTATTATGCATTTCTATTTATTCACAACATTATTGACAACAAACTAGCGGCAAAAAATTACGTCACCTACGGATAATTTTCAATGTCACGTAGGTGGCAAGACATTGAGAATTATCTGTAGGTTTTTAGCCAATCACAATTGAGATTGCATCGGTAATGCATAATAATATTAATTAATGGGACAATTTAAAAATTCTGCAGAGTTTTTTTTCAAAAAATGTAAAAAAAATTATTTTTTCATGGTTACAAAAAAAAATCCAAGGAGATTTTTAAAGTTATTTTTTTAATTACTCATCCCTGAAATAAAGTTCTCATTAAAAAAATGAGGATCAACAAATTATTTTTCAAAATAAATGGCAGCCATTTTGGAATGCTGTGTTGCCATAGCAACAACCCGGACTCTTTATTTCGTTTTTCGCTTTTGATGTGCAGAATGTCTTTCTATGTGTCATGTTTAGTTTCATTTACCTTCCAAAGTATTTATGGACAAGTGTTCATGGGTCAAAAATTGACAATTTCCACTTTTAAGGAAAATATGAAGAGCCACCTTAAAACTAATGGATTTCACCCATTGTTTGGGACCCTAAATTACACACCCCAGCCTGTGTGAGCTGATTGAATCATACTACCTTCAACCAGATTCAATCTTATCTTGTACCAGATTCAGTCACCAGAGACTGATGAAGACTTTTCTATTTTACTCTGGCTAACACCAGATGATTTTACTCGTCAAGGGGAAGTCCTTGGACAGGAAAGAGCTTAACCAGGGTTTAAAATGTATCTCCTTAACTCCTTCCTGTCTGTATAGGCCCTCAGTAACTTATGGAGACTTTAGTATTTAACTCTGGCTAATGCCAGACAATTTTACTCATCAACAGGGAAAGCCCTTGAACAGGAAAGAGTTAACCAGGGTTTAAAACCCATCTCCTTAACCCCTTCCTGTCCGTATAGGTCCTTGGTGATATGTGGAGACTTTAGTATTTTACTCTGGCTAACGCCACATGATTTTACTTGTCAAAGGAAAACCCTCAGTCACCAAGGAGTTAAACAGGGACTGCCCAGTCAATTTTGGGTTCATGAGTTAAAACATTCAAAATGCCATCTTTTCTTCCTCTATGGATGACTGTCATTAACTTGTAGACCACCAGATTTTCCCCCTTTGAAGAGTAAAATCATCTGGTGTTAGCCAGAGTAAAATAATATGGGATTAACCAGAGTAATTACTAACAAAAGGCTGACTGTGGTCAACTTTGGGGGTGAATGAGTTTATAAACAAACAAGATGATGAATGATCAAGATGATCAGCCTTGATTGCACTATTCTGTGAGATATTCAGAGTCCCGGAGCCTGGTTGTGGAATGTCCATCTGGCATTTTACCTTCATTTGGCATACAGTATAATCATTGAATGAAAAGGTAGAAAAGTTATTTTTTAGTTTACCCTGAGGAGTATTACTTAATGCTGAACAGAAAGTTTGTTCATGTGGGAGCTTGGTAACTATTTATTTCCATCATTACTATCATATTGTGACTTCTGCTTAGGCAGTACACGTGACAAACCTGCACCTTAGCTCACCATCTGAGTCATGGCAGCTCAATGGTTAGAGCATCTTACCAGTCATCAGAAGGTTGTGGGTTTGATTCCCATCTAGGGCTCAGAAATCATTTTTCTGTGAGAAAGAGCTTGACGAATGTCCTCTACTCGTCTAAGGAGGATTCTCCCCATGGACATTGGCTTGCCTTAAAGAGGCCTCATGCTCTTAAATGTACACCCCCCAAAAGAAACCATCCCACTTTTCCAGGATGGTATATAACTACCAATTTAAGTTTAATAAATTTTCCTGTACATCTACACTTACCTTCCAGTTTGTAAAAAGAAACTTTAATTCAGCCAAAAATTGTTTCACATGACTATCTGTTTTAATCTTTTCAATTCCAGCTCCCCCTTGTTTGATAAGAGGGTTTGTAACCCCCCACAGGAAGGCAGTAGTACACAACCATAAGGCATTCACTGTCATTTGCAGGGGGGAAAAAAAGATAAAAATTATATCAAGACCAGACTAATTCAAATATACTTTTGCACCTTCATTTACAAAATAATCAAGAAAGTAAAAGCCAAAGAAAATGGTGGTGCAGGGCTATGACAATTTGAAGAGGACATGCAGCCCCCAATAATTCTTGAAATATGAATTGAAACACTTTTACTGATACAGTAATTCAAAAATCACTTCAACATCATAAAAGCATTGCCTGACAGGCTTTTAAGACACCTTTTAAGGATTTTTTAGCTGGAGAAGTTGACTTTTTTCTGATTTACATCCATTCTTTTAACTGCTCCACCCATTAGTTTGATTTCTAGCCTGGTGGGCGTTGGGAATTGTTACGCTTTTCACAGAAAAGGGTGGTATCCGTGTCCCAGCTCCTGTTTCCTCAGCCTTCGTTCATGCCATGGCATATCATTACTCAATGTTTAGAAAAATAATCGCTCCTACCGTACCAAGCCCATCCGGTAAATATGACAGCATATTAACGCATGGTCATTCTTCGCATATGAGCACCTGAAAAAGTTGTGAAGGTGACAGAAAGTGAGAAAATATTCATTTGAAATATAAGTCACACTAAAATTTGTATGAACCAACAATCAACATATCAATTTAAACAGTAAGAAAAACACTTTACTTTCACTCTTTCAATACATACAGTCCTACAAATGAATAAAACACGCTGAGTAGTTTTAAAGCCGACCATTAAATACTTACCCTATCCTTAAAAAGTCATCCGGTTTTTATATATACAAATTTTTCAATCCGAGAAATCCTGGAATTTCCCGGGGGTGAATATCATTCCAAAATTGATAATCCCCAGTCTACCGACAGAGCAGATTACGTTGTCCCAACGTGATCGGAAGTGAACATCAAAAATACACAGATATATTTAGTTCGGTTTTCGAAGACATAATTATGTTATGATGCATCTCCAACCGTTATTTGCGTGTGTAGTCCTTCAAATAGTTTTTTTAGCCACCGGTAAGTCATCGAAGGTCACGGTACTGTTGTTTTTTGACCAATGTATTAAATTGACTCTTTCGGTATATTTCTATTAAAGTACGTATATTTTTATATGGCGGTATCAATATATACATAAGATCAAAGGAAATTTCTTTTTTTGCCCGCTTTATATGATCATCTCTCTGAAGTAGTTTACAGAGCTGCATTTATATTAAGCTCAGTTTCTCGGATTTTTTTCCAGCTCATTTCAACCAGAAGCTCAAGTACTATGAAGTTATAGACTCGTCTGATATTAAACACCAGATTCGAAGGCGTGATGTGAATAAAAATGCTCACGTACGTGAAGTATCGTTATCTGTCTTAGGAAGGTAAGTTTGGTGTGTTATTTACAGAAGTTTAGATTAATGAGTGATTCCTAGAGGAATCGTGTCCCGTGACGTTAAATTCTGTTTTAACCTGAAACTCCTCAAAAAAGTCAATGTTAAATTCTGTAACTTCTTTTATTCCAAGCACTGTTTATCTAGCTCCCGCTATGAAATCAGAACCAGCGAAGCAAATTCGAGTCTGACCTTACAAGTTATCTTGAACAGCCAACAGCTGTAATGAGCGATCATCTGACCCCAGGTCATTCTAGGTCAAGTAATTCAATTTAGTGGACCTTGTAACTTCTTAGAGTTTTCTTCTCAAAATCTTCGTGTTATTCCTAATTCCCAAGGTTGCTTCCTAATGGTATCTTAAATTTGACGAACTTTGGGTGTACAATAAGCAATTTTTTTTGATTTAACAACAGCTTTTGTGGAAATTTGCAAAATTTCAGCTGGGAAGATGTAATTTTTTTTATAAGTTTAAAGGAGATACTTTAATTTGTATGATTTATTTTTCAAGTTCATCACTTTCAGGGTGCCATTAGCAAACCACCGTGATGCTGCCACATTTGTAGACTACCTATTCTCAGTAATATCACACAAAGATCTAGATAAAAAAGAAAATACCGTAACGGGATTGATATTGGTGTAGCAGAATTGGTATATGAATGATAGGATGAGCGTGTGTCAGTGTTAAGTATCGTTTTAAAGAGTGCCACATGCTTGCCAATGACAGTGATACAGACAATTCCCAGACCTTATATAGCCCCTTAGCATACAATGTCAAATTGACACATCTGGAAGTCAACTTTGAGGTTGTAATACTGAACAGATCAAATAACTTATGGTAATTCCATTGCTGAACAGCACTTTTTCTCGAACAAGAAGATATGTGCCAAGGATCTATTGCAATTTTTAAAAAGCTAACTCCAGCAAAAATGGGAGATATCTCTAAGATTATTTGCTGATGTAAAGTATTTAAAAGGCATGCTTAGTTAAAACAGAGTATAAATATAAATTATCCCAAAACTACAACAGTTTGTTGTTAACCTTATTTAAGAAGTGTATAAGAAATGCCTTTAGAGTTCCCTATCTCTAGTGACTTCTTTTTGTGGAGAAAAGATGTGAAGCATTTTAACCTTTTCCAGTAATATGTCTCCCCTTGACAAGTAAAATCATCTGGCGTTAGCAAATCAGCTGAAATATTATGAGACTGATCCTGCTGGGTTTATTGAGATTCAGGGCATAAAATTTTAAATTTTTGGTAGTGCCCTACTAGGTTGCCAGGTTACCTGTCTGGTATTATTGTTTAAAATATACTGTATTAACCTGCCCAAACTTGAAGAAAAACTACATGGTTTTGTATATAAATATTTTTGCAATTTCACCCTAAGTGGCCATAATTACATGTATTATTTCTTTGCCAAATAGTGCACACTTAGTTGGAGATAAACAGCATTATAATGTGCTATTAAATTTTCTGTGGTATTTACCATATAAAGTTAATTGTAATATCTTGCTGACACACTGAACTTAACTAATAAATCCAGTAATCCAAAACTAAAATACATTATCCTGTGGTTAAAGTGTGGATATTGAGAGATGGCAAATTTTTTGCCCTAGTTACAATACAAACTAAAACCAGTACAAATTTTTCCTGCAGGATGTCTTCCCTTGACAAGCAAAATTGTCTAAATTAAACTAAATAGACTGATCCTGCCAGGAAAAGGTCAAGGATATATGAACTGAAAAAACAGTACCCTAACCTTTAAATTGAGAATCAATTGAAAATTGTGAATAATATATTTACACATTTGTATAATTACCGTAATCAAATTTAACAAGAAACAAATGAGTTTACAGGTACATTAATTAATGGGTTGGAACCACAACAAAGAACATTTTACTTGTCATTGGTTGTTCAATGCATGGTTAAATCATTACCTGGACATTTAAACTAAACTTGCCAGCATATGATATTTAGGAAAGGCTAGCCTTGTGAATTCTTGTAAAATGATGAAAAAAGGAACTCCCATATTCAGATTTTGGGAAACGGGCTTGTGTTTGGTTGCAAAGATTTTGGAACCACTGTTCAAAACCACTGTTGGACCTTGTCGTGGCTACACCAAGGGGTGACAAAAAATGTATAGCTAATATCTGCTGTTAATCTGTGAAAAATGAATTAGTGGGTTATATGTATCTAATAGATAAAATATAAGCAGCCAAGCTGTATGTGATTTATAAGGGGAGCTGCAAGTGAGCCATAGTTAATCAGATATAGCTTTGATACAAATGCTTAATCTTAATTATCTAACCAACTCATCTAAATAGCCATGTTTTCAAACTATTTTTCAAGTTTGAGTGATTTTCGCTTAGTAAATTAAAGGGAAGTTTATATGTAAATCAAGACAATCCTGTATCCGATTTATAGCTATTGATTAAACATTGATTTCTTTTGAACTTTTCTAATGAATTATTAATGAGTTCGATAAGAGCAGATATTGCTGAAGCTTAATGTACTGCTACTAAGCAAGTACTGTTAATCTAAATCTTCTGCACTGGCTATGATTACGTCTTTTCCTTTTTGTATAGAAATTTGAAGTTAGAGTTGGTACCCAAGCCACAATTATTTTCAAGTAATTTTGAAGCTGTTACTGTTGACAGCAAGGGAAATGAAAGAAGCTTTAATATTAACCAAAATGAGTTCTATCATGGATATTTGAAAGGTACTTTTTACTATGAGGATAATTGTCAAAGCTATAATAATTATGTAGATACTTAAAATTATGCCTAAATACAGCAATTCTCAAAAACATCAGAACTCTTCCCAAAGATTTCATTTCACTGAGGAAGTTACTAAGTAACATTTTTGTCTGTCTTGATTGTAATCTGTTTGAAGTTCATAACCTTGGCAAGAACTTGTTCAGTTAACAAATAAAGTTAGCAATAAGCTCATTAAACCTTATATGACTTTATTAAGTCCTATTAGCTCATGATGAAATTTGTTAAACCAAAATGCAGTACAGTAGAATTGAAACCCCTGTAGTGTCATGATATGCTGTTTCTTATATGATAAAAAGTGTGTAGTTTAACCCTTTATCTGGCAGATCCTTTAAACCAGGAATGTTTACATCATGCAATTACAAATGTATTTTTGCTGATAAAAAAAGCTCTAAAAAGTCATGGGGAATGCAGTGTGTGTTAGAAACGTTGTTAGAAAGCTAATACAGTTAGTATATACATGGACATCGTGGCAAGGACAGTAAGTTATTGGGGGTCTGCAGGAATAAGAACACCATCTCTGCCAATCTTCCTGCCATTTCAAATGTGCGATGAATTGCTACTAAAGTAGATGCTAGCCATTAATAACAACTGGAAAATATGTTAAAATCCAACTTATTTTGTAAATATTATAGAAAAGTGTTTTTCTTACATTAATACCAGTTTGTAAAATCTAATTTTGAGGTGATGAACAAAACTCATCAGTTACAGCTCAAGTCCATGATGATCTCATAACTGCTGCTATTGAAACAAAAGATGACACTTTCCATATTGAGGTGAATTACAATTTTGTAGCAATGAATACAGGTTAATGTAAATGTTTGGGAGGATTTGTAAACTTGTGAAAACTACCAGTACGTCCAGCAAGTTGAACAACCCTGTCCATACATGTGTATTCATTTAAAAACTTATATGGCATGATTTTTTTTTTGGTTTTGTATATTTTGCAGTGAAATTTTGTTCTTTCCAGTTTTCTGGCCAAAGGCACATATACATAAAGACATTTCAGGCATACTAGTACATACGTATACAGTACTTGCATACACATCATATATATGTTGTTTTTAATCATCACTAACAGTAAATTTTTCCTATATTAATTTTTATTAGCCTGCATCTGGACATATCAGTGGTAACACTACAAACAAAATGATTGCTTACCGTGAGTCAGATGTGATCTGGAATTCAACTTTTATACCACCAATGCATGCTAGGTAATCTGAAGTCACAAAAGATGATTTTATTTTTGTTTACTGCATCCACAGTTTAACTCCTTCCTTGCCACAGGGTATTTTTGTTATTTTACTCCAGCTAATGCTTGACAATTTTACTCGTGAAAGGAAGAGATGTGGCAGTTAAGGAGTTAATATCCTAAAAACACATTTTGCAAAACCTATTTCAATGATCAGTGATTGTATAGTTTCAGAGAATTAATTGTAGGTTGTAACCAACATCAGTCTTAAGTAATAAATTAAGTTATGGTTTCTTTTTTTATTGAAGGAATTACACACCAAGTAAGACATTCTGTGGTTTGAATTCATCAAGAACAAGAACAACTGCTGTGCCTGGTAAGAAATTTAGTATTATTGCAGTGTGGTTTCAAGAGAAAATCGATAAAGATTATAACTAAAACAATGAAGATATGTGTAATAATAATTGTAATAATAATAAATATGTTTCTCATCACACCAACACATCGAAAAGGTACTGGCAACCTGGATTTTTTTTTTGTATTATCATACAGAACCTTTCTTTAATATTAATTTATATTTAAGAAAATAAACCTTTGCTAACTATGGTCAGTAGAAATTGATATTGAAAAGTTGTTGGATGCCCTGATCCCAGATGTTTTACAGTACATTGTATAATCTCTGGGAGATGGATAAAATATAGATGACTGTAATTAAGGTAAAATTGCCCAAGTTCTGCAAGAATCAAAAAAACACAAAACAACAAAATAAAACAATTGACCCACAAGTTTCAAAATCGCAGCAATGGGAAACAATTTTTTTTGCTTAAACTGGCATTTTAGTACACTAACAGAAATACCTCAGTCATCTACATGTAGGTGATATACCAAATATGTTCGAAGTAATGCCTCCATCCTACTTAGCACCCCTTCCAAATAAGCACCCCCTTAATGAATGCAAACAAGTAATAAGCACAGTTGCTCAGATAAGCACCCCTGGAGAACTTTTATGTTTTAATGGCAAATAAATCAGCTAAAAGCAGTTCTGTTTTTCTACTTAGTCTAGTCACTGTCAGTCATGACAACTGTTTGCATTGGGCAGCCTTTTGCAATTTAGGTTACATGATATAATGTCTATTTACACATGCTTGCACGTGCTTTTCAGCCACGTAACTCCTGCAAGAAAATGTGTGCTTGCTTGGCATATTTATTAAATGTTTGTGTTAATGTTACTGCCTAGAAGAAGTGCTATTCTTTATAAGCACCCATGTCCATATTAGCACCCCTTCTGATTTAGAGCCCCCCAGGTGTGGAAAAACAACACATTACTGTGAGTGCCCTGGGTGCTAATTTGAACATTTATGGTACGTATAAAATTCTACTAATTAGTTATAGGTTGAAAAGTTTGCAGGTAGGTCTACCAGTTGCTGTACAGTAAGTTTGATTTATCTTAAACTTAAATGGCCTGGCTGATTTAGGTCGTGAACATGGTGGTAGGTCTGGTCGACATCGCCGAGCACTCAAAATAAAGCTGAAATGTGGACTAGCATTGGTTGCTGATAATCTTTACTTCCGAAACATGGGGCAAAGCAGTAGAATTAAGACCACCCACTCAATGGTAATGTATTGTATGATTAGTGCAGAAAGTTAAAAGGTTGCTAGACTGCTGAATACTGTATATGTAGGAAAATTCTGAAGTTTCAAGCCAAGACCCTTCTTCAGAGAGTGAAATGTGTTCCATCCAAGACGGTCATGACCGGGTGAAAATTTTTTGTGGGACCAATTTCTGGGTTCCTTGTTTTTATTATGAAATTCTATGATTGTTTAAAGACATACTAGCCATAACCAAGTTGTTGTGTTACCCTAAAGTCTCTATTACCTCATTTTGTTGCACGGGCACTAGGAGCTATCTTGCATTTGCAATTCAGAACGGGTGCGTACAGAAAGGCATTAGCGCAGCTCATCAACTGTTAGAACTATTCTTTTGTGCCAATCAAACAGAGCTGGATTCAGTAAAATTTTGAACGTGAAGGTGATTGGTTGTCACAACCAGGTGCACTGTCAGTTTTCTGGGGCTTGACACTGCCACCAAACAGGTCCCAAATGACAAGGTTGTGAACAGAATGCTTTTTTTAGTTGCTGAAAACAGCGAAGCTAAATCATGCTAACAGCAGGTGAACTTGCCTGGTGCCCAGTCCAATAAAATGAAACCCCTGAACGGAGTACTGTTAGTAAAGTATACCGGAAAAGATTGATTACTTACTAACCGACTAAGAGCATTCGCTTGAAACATCCGTTTTTCTCGACCCAGGTTCTGGCAGTTTGCCAACCCTTTTGGTTTTCTACAAGTCGTTCGATACTCACGCAGCACACTACTTTCATATCTATGTCAGTGTGAGGTCTACACAGCAAAGTATTTGTCTGAGGTATTTCTACAGATTGAGCAATAACGGAGGAAGGTCTGCACAAAAAAGAAAAAAAATATGTGAAAAACAAGAACATAAAAACAAGATTACTAAGATAAAATTATGGTGAATTGTGTTTGATCGATGACCTTGGTTTTGGAAAAAATGGCTTGGTTTCTAAACCCAGTTTTTACGCAGTTATGTGTCTCAGATGATGTTTTCTTAGTGTCTAACAAAAAAACAAGCCAAAACTTCAAAGTGTGTCTTACTACTACTTCTGCCATTTGTGCTGCAGGATTTGATTGAAATGTCAATCTTAAATGTTTGTTCAGGTTGGAGTAATCAATCGTGTTGATGAGATATTCAGAAAAACCGAATGGTCTGATGATGAAGACGATTCATATCGAAACTTTGGATTTGTCATTAATAGGGTTGGTAGATTTTGACGTATTTTTATGTGCTCACGTGTAAGCTGTGTGTCTTTCCATCCCTGAATCGTGACTAGTAACACAAAGCTGAACAATGAAAAACATCTGGTGAGCCAGTGGTTTTAGGAAATAGGACATACGTCGTGGATTCACTAGCCTTGGTCACTACGTTGTTAAAAACTTCTTGCTGAATTGATGTCAAAAAAAAAACACGCTCCCATAATTCTTGCCACACCATAAAGTTTCAGCGGGTAGTAAAACAAGGCATGTTGGTTATTACTCCCTCCGTAACTATAGCGTAACTCTGTTACTTTTTAGGGTGCATTCGATTGACGCAGTTCTGGAATAGGAATATATTTCGGAATATTCTAGAATAGCTATTTTGAATACTTATTTATGATTAATTTCAAACTATCAGCAATAGATTGACCAGGCGGGAAACATAGTCTTGTGACAAATACGGAAAAAGGCATGATAAAAACAAGGAAATATATACAATATTTATTAATTTCTAACGTTTCGTTGCCAAACTTGCAACATCTTCAGAGATAGAATTAAAAGAATCAGAGCACGATGATATATAGTGACACAGGGCATATCAGTTACAGGCGTTAACCAATAGAAAGTCAAGGTAAAAATAAAAGTTACAGTGGAGCAAAGCAATGATAATTAACACGTAAGAAAGAATAACAGAGACGTAGAAGATAGCGCCACTCTTTTTATTTTGATCTATCTTCTACTTCTCTGTTATTCTTTCTTACGTGTTAATTATCATTGCTTTGCTCCACTGTAACTTTTATTTTTATCCTGACTTTCTATTGGTTAACGCCTGTAATCGATATGCCTTGTCGCTATATATCATCGTATTCTGATTCTTTGTAATTCTATCTCTGAAGATGTTGCAAGTTTGGTAACGAAACGTTAGAATTTAATACGTATATTTGTCACAAGACTAATTTCAAACTGATGAGTAAAATAGTTTGGGGAAGATTATGGGTTTTTTCTCATAAAATAGATTATTGTCCATGAAGAAGAGTCACCTTCTGGCTATAACCAAGTAACTCGAGGCAGAGTTCGGACGATCAAACCGTTACTTGAGGTTTGTTGTTGCAAGTATTGAAAGTCACTTTGTTAGTATATTTATATTTACCCAAGTGACCTTTTGAAAGTGTGCACTTTGATCGGCCAAAAGCCATTCATCTATTGTATAACTCAATCACCTAATTGATTGGTTGGTTGGGTTATTCAAAATAAATACATAGCAGCCAGATAGGCTGAATTACGTATTTAAGATTAATTACAAACAATTTTAAAATGTTCTAAAATTCACTAATTGCGTTATTTCCAATTTAAATTTAAAAATCAAGGTAAGATAAGAGTTAATACAAAATGTGATGCATACTGTTATCTCAAATTCATTAATAATTCATGAATCGTGTTTCAGTTTTCTGAATCAAAACGTTTGATAAAAATATTTTCACCCAATAAGAACCTTTAAATTTACAACGTATGAGTTCTATTCGTCTCATCGTTTGCACCGAAATCTCAGCACTTACATATAATAACGTAAATTGCGGGTGTATGGAAAGAGTTCTTGTTAACTTTTATTCGTATTGATTAGAAAATCTTGAAAACGCAATCTTTTTTGGCTAAAAGGATCAAACAAAAGACTGTAAAAAAATTTACGGTCTACATAAGCACCCTTGCCATCAAGTGCTTATACTATACCTAGGGATTTCGATTTGAGACGACTATCGAACGTTTGTAAAGCTTGTGAACTCAGAAAACTAATTTCTGAGCCCCAGACGGGAATCGAATCCGCACCCTTCCTACGACCGGTGAGACGCTCTAACCATGCGTTTATTAGATCTCTAATAATTATTAACAATTATTAAACAATTTTTTTAGGAGTTCAGTCAAACGAATTGGTCTGCGCATTGTTTGGCCCATTTATTTACATATCAAGATTTTAACGATGGAGTTATTGGACTGGCGTATGTTGCCTACCCAGAGAAAGGTTCGAAAGGTGGAATTTGCAGCACTGGTGAGTAAAAAGACGTTGGTCGAAGTGTAAAAACGCGGATTTGAGACAATTTTTTAAATATTTATTAACAATAACAATGTCTTAACGGACATGCACAGTTTGAATGTGACGACTTACTTAAGGGGCTGTTTACATGAATCCGGATTGACTTTCAATGCGGGATGAACTCATTCCATTTCAAAACAAACCCTATTACATGTTTACATGAATCCGGAATGAGTTACAACTCGATCCGGATCGAGTTCAATCCTATTTTCATTCCGATTGGAGATTTCAACCCGGGTCGAAATTTGGTTTTGATCCCATGAACACGAATCGAGACTCATTCTGGAATGAAAAGTGCGACCGGGGATTAGGAAAATGAGACTAGGACGAACAACGCATGCGTATTTTATAAGCTAAGTACGCGAAAATGGCGGCGACATGTACCAAACCGAAGAAAAACAACAATTCTCAGTCAAATACTGAACGCCCTCAATCATATTTTCCCACGCTTAAAACAATATTACAACAGAAGAAGAGCCGGGAATTATAACATGGAAGTTATATAACGTTATATAAAATGTTATATAAAAGATGTTATATATTCCTTATTTATAACGTTTTCCTTTTTTTTTTTTCTCTGGTTCTATGTTATAAAAGAAATGTTTTATGATTTTGCGTGCTCTATTGAGTTATAGATACACTTGGGAAGTTGGTAAACCATTCAAAAATCGAGAGTTGCTTTCGGGTATCGCCTCGAGAAACTTTTATGTTTGTTTTTAAAGAAAGCCTTGAGCTGTTTTTTTCTTAAAAATTCCAGAACCCTAGACGGGAATCGAATCTGTAACCGTCTGATCACCGGTGACAAACTCTGACCCCAACCCTGACTTCACTGAAATCTGTAATCTAAATCTACGCAGACGCGGTAAAACTTGCGATGTTCTACCAACGTGTTTCATTTCTATTCTGAAAAATTAAGAAAAGAAAGTAAATGGTACAGTTTTCTTTTTCTGGTTGTCTTTTTCTTCATGCATGTTGGTGGAAGATGTTTGACGTTGGGGATTGGCTAGTTTCTACAAGAAACTAGACAGTGAATGCAATATTTGTGACCTCCAGCCGCGGAGTCAAAATTATAATGTTAATGTGTGATGCAGCACATATTTACAATATATATATAAACATAAGTAAATAACATAATATAATATGCGATTGTCTTTCTGTTTTATCTTATGAATGAGACTTCACAAGTCTGCTGGAAGTTTATTGCAATGTTGGAGTTTTTTCGCGTATACCCGAAGGAATTTCCGATTTGTTAATTTAAATGGTACTATTTTTTTTGGTAGGCGAACGTGGAATGTGGCACAACACAGGACTAAGCAGCTCGATTAATTGGGGTACTCAGTTACTCACTACTGAAGCTGACATAGTCACTGCTCATGGTTAGTGTTATGATTTTGTTTGAAGATAATAATGAGTCTAACTATTCTGATAATTACCAATACCGTAAGCATGATTGTGGTAATTATGGTGATTAAGATAACCATTGTGGTGAAACATATCGGTGAGCCCAGTTATTATCTTTTTATTTCACATCTACAATTTTTGTATGTTTCTCCAGATTTACTTGCAGTTATGTTCACTACTTTTTTTTTCTCTTTTATTTATATAAATCTCCGTCATTGATATGCAGAACTTGGTAAGCAACGATGTTATCGTCTAGTTTAGTACAGAAGTGAATGAGTACCATTGGCGGGCAAGAGGATTCTCAAACGCATTAGTAACCCCTTACCTAGGGTCTTACCTCTATTCGCCTAGCTCTGGGCGCGGAGATGCTGATTACGAGGCTAAATAGATAATTACAAATGTATCAAACTCAAGAGAAATTATTATTTAACAGTGATTCAATTCAATTTCAGAATCATCCTCAGGCTAATATGAAACAGTAAATCCATCCTCGTGGATAGCGTTAAGTTGTCGCGAGAATATCTCATGCACTTAAGTTGGGTAATAACTCGCTGCCAATCCCTGTAGGCTTGATAGCTCAACAGGTAGCTCTACCTGGTGAGCTATCGAGCCTACAGTGATTGGAGGTGAGTTATTATCCAACTTAAGCGTACGATTGGTTACATGTGAATTTATCGTTTCATATTACTCTGAAGATGATTCTGAAATAGAATTGAAACACTGCACATCCATCCTCATGGATAGCGTTAAGTTGTCGCGAGAATATCTCTTGCACTTAAGTTGGGTAATTATACGTCGCCAATCCCTGTAGGCTTGATAGCTCAACAGGTAGAGCGATGGACCAGATTCCCGAAGGTGCGAATTCAAATCCCGCTCGAATCAACTTTTTCAGTTGACTTTAGCAGTGTAGGTTAATTGTGAATTTGTCGTTTTAACAGTGAAATGCGACAGGAATCAATGATTTAATTTTCCTCTATTATATGTTGAAAATATACACTTCACAAGAGAGGACCAATAAAACTTATATTTGAATGTTGAGTTTGCAATTTGGTTCGATTAAAGTCTTAGGAAATTTTTGCTGATCAAACTGTGGAACGCCATGGACTCAGAAAAACTCAGAGCTCCAGACGGGACTCCTACCCGCAAACTTCTGAATGCTAACCAGACGCTCTAACCATTGAGCCACTAGAACTCAGGTTGCAGTTCAAAGTTACTTACTGTATTCAAACCTGGGACGAACCACTCGGTAATTGAAATGAACATCTAACTGAAGATTTACCGACATCTAACGGCTTGCAGTCCAGCAAGTCATTGCCTGCTGGCTTGTCACTGGTCTAAATACCGTCAATAACCTTGCTCTGCCATCTCAGTTCTAGTCGCTCAATGGTTAGAGCATCAGGCTAGGATTCGGAATGTCGCGGGTTCGAGTCCCGTCTGGAGCTCAGAGCTTTTGTGAGTCCACGGCGTACCGCAGTTTGATCAGCAAAAATTTCCTAAGACGGTAAAAGTTATACTGATGTTCACATTTGAAGGGATGAAGATGACAAGATAATAAAGTGAAGTAATGGTTGTCAATGATAGATATTTTGATTTATTAAGACGGTTCACTTGTTTTACATGTTGCCGGTCAGCTATCAGGCAGCACCTGACAAGAAAATTACTATGTTATCCTTTAATGATCCTGTTAACTATTCTTATTCTTCATCTTTAAGGACATAATTTTGGTAGTGAGCACGACGTGCAGGATAATCCGGTCTGCTCACCGAAAAATAATGGAAAATACATCATGTATCCAGCTTCAGTATCAGGGAGAGAGCCAAACAACAAGGTAAAGGAATGAGCTGTGTATTAAATGAAAAAGATTTCATAAGTTTGCGACAGTCAATTTCTAGTGTCGCTATGATGGAATTTGTTGTAGTTGATTTGTATTTTGGGTTAGAAGGAAGTGCCTTCTGACATATTTCATATTATTATATGGCAACGTTTGTTTTCTGGTCTGTATACAAAATGACCTTCGCTGATTGGCTGCTGAGCTGTGCAATACGTTTTTCGTACAGACCGGCTAACAGTTTGAGGCACGAAATTTAAACGATTTTAACGATTTATACATTTTCGGTCATGAATTTCTTAGTAACCTCTTTTGTTTGGTCTGTACGGGAAAGTATTTGCGGACAAATACTTTCCCACTTTCCCGTACAGACCGAACAAAAGAGGTCAATAAGTAATCATTATTATATGGCTGATTAACGTTCTGCGTGCTGATTGGTTGGCGGGAGGTCCGGAAAAAAGCGCATTGCCCTCAAAGTCAATACATTGGGAGGGCAATACGCTTTTT
>JBAHVQ010000507.1:811397-873893 GCA_036872915.1 Nanipora kamurai
GGTCTGTACGTAAAACCTCAGGCAAATACTTTCCCGTACAGACCTCGCGCTCGGTTAATAAGTCTTTAATATTGTTTTAACAGAGATAAACTTTTATCCCAGATTTTCATCATTGTGCATGGCGGCTCTTTTTCACTTATAATTTCCTATGGGTCTGCCTTCATGTTTTCAGATTGTAATTTTTTTGTGTTTTATTGCGGATTTATTTGAATTATTCACTCGTTGATACCCGGATTACCCAAAAGACTCGACGCCCAAATTGAGGCACTAAATTGAATAAACCAAGTGCAGTATCAGAGACAATGTCAAATTTAGTAAAGACATAGTCGAAATTTTTAAGGCAGACTAGATCTACAGAACAGAGAGGAACTTGAGGATAGAATTAAGGTTAAAGGACATTTTCAAACTTTCGGGAAAAGAACTTAGAAAGAGAGAACAATGCTAAATTTTGAAAGGCAGTGCTGAACATCTGGGTACAACCCCAAACATAAGGGAACTTTGCTAAACATGTGGAGACATTGTGCTTAACTTCAGAAGGTAATGTCAAGCTTCAGAAGACATTGCGATGGGCTCAAATGACTGAATGAGTGATTATTTATTGTAATTATTAATTATAGTAATTATTGATCCTACTTATTGTCTATATTACAGTGTAAACTTGGAAAGTCCACTCTCGTTTATTTCTTTCCTTATCGAATGTCTAGAAATTTTCCAGTTGTAGTCGACGAGCTGTTAAGTCGGTTCTTCAAACGAAGGCAGTTCTATGTTTCATCGGTAAGCGAAGCGTTAAAAGTCTAGTAACCTAATACCCAGGGTAATTTGTATAGAGCTAGATACGATCGCGCGAAATTCAAAATGATGAGAACTAATCGCTCTGGCAAAGGCTAGCTAAAACCGTAACTGTCCTGCAATATCGATGTTGACTTAAGATCCTGAGGTGTATGTACCCGAAGGAACTTCCTATATGTTGCTGTATAGCGATATCAGTTGACGACTGCGAAAAACTTTGAAAAACTTTTGTAGGTTCTTGGCAACCTACCAGCGCTACCATTAGATGAAAGTTTACAAATGCAGCCATTAATCAATCATAACTCGCGCTTGTCATCCAGCACCTAGTCCATTCGTGGTTCCTGCAGGGATCAATTATTATTACTTTTTATACAATAAGTTTCACTGTTCGTGCATTTTTATTAGTCATTGACCAAGACCTATTAATGAACAGACGCACGGCTAGCATCACTAAAACAGTGAAACAATTATTTTTAATATTTTTGTTCGATTAAAGTCTTAGGAAATTTTTGCTGATCAAACTGTGGAACGCCAAGGACTCAGAAAAACTCTGAGTTCCAGACGGGACTCGAACCCGCAACCTTCTGAATGCTAGCCAGACGCTCTAACCATTGAGCCACTAGAACTCAGATGGCAGAGCAAGGTTACTTTCGGTATTTAAACCTGGGACGAGCCAGTCGGCAATGACTTGCTGGACTGCAAAC
Source organism: Nanipora kamurai (assembly GCA_036872915.1). Taxonomy (NCBI): domain Eukaryota; kingdom Metazoa; phylum Cnidaria; class Anthozoa; order Scleralcyonacea; family Helioporidae; genus Nanipora; species Nanipora kamurai. The sequence goes on from JBAHVQ010000507.1 coordinate 812,891, forward strand.
CGTTAGATGTCGGATGATGATGTTAATTCATTTTTGTTCGATTGTTTTGTTTGTTTATTGTATAAAAAAATAGATTTCATTTTTCCGTTGTCTGTTCAGTTACAGATGCACACAGAGGACGTCACGACGTGATAAGTACATCATTGATCCACTCGGCAATCGCCTCGTTGGCTTCTTTTTTTGGTTTTTACCACGTTGTGACGTTATCTGTGCATCTGTACTAATCCGTTACTAAATATGTTTTCTTTTGAACAAAAACATGTCGGCGATTTTTTAAAGTACAGTGTGGTTCAATTTTTATCGGATGGTTAAAATCAAGGCACAACAAATTTCACAGCTTCCGAATTTAAATGAAAATTGCACATGTTCCTTAAGCTTATGAACTCAGAAAAACTTTTCTGAGCCCATAACGGGAATCGAACCAGTAACCTTCTGATCGCCAAATTTAAAACACCATATAAAAGTCGAAAATACGCGACCTACAAAAGTCGAGACACCCTTCGAAGATTCTTTATTGGATTACGATGGTATCACTATGGGCTTCGAAACCAGAAATTGAATTCCAAACGACTTTAAATTCCTCGAAGAAACGCAGTTAATTTCTCTTCGTTTATTAAAAGGCGTTTTGAAAATTTAAATTTTATACCCAGCTTCGGTGGTCAGTTAGGTTATTAGTTGATTGTTGGTCAGTGTTGAACGCACCATAATAAGGGCGAGATGCGAGCTTATTTACAAGGTGATACCGAATACCTTTATTATTATCTTAAAGTAACTTTATTTTGGCCATATTTATGCTTTGAATATCTATTCTGTCTTCAGAGCCAAACGAGAGTGAATTCTGTGGCAACTATCGCGTCGAGGGAGACGAACAGTGTGACGCCGGCACGGACAGAAGATATGCTTGCTGTACGGAGGACTGCAAGTTAGCAAGTGGTGCACAATGCAGGTTAGTTTATTTGTCCCCATACACTCTAAAATTTCACGGAATTCATCTTCAGGTTTTTAAGTCCGGTCGACAAAATAAGAGGTCGTCCTCGTATTGCGCTAGTCGCCATGATTTTTACAAGATCTTGGCAGACAGGTTCTCGCCTAATTGCTTGCAAAAAAATATTGAAACTAAACACAAATGTTGTTCTTGTGGGAGATATCATTATTACCATATCGTGGTTTCAGCTTAGGTTGCACATATGACGAACCTGCAACTTAGCTCATCGTTCCGAGTCTTGGTAGCTCAATGGTTACAGTGTCCCACCGGTCATCAGAAGATTGCGGGTTCGATTCCCGTCTTGGGCTTAGAAATCATTTTTCTCGGATCACGAATTTGACGAACGTTTACTGGTCGTCCAAAAAAGATATTGTTAAAAAAATTTTGTTTTTCCTGAAACTTTTTGTACGTTTTTATGAAACTTTCAGATCAGTTGCAACCAATACACCTTTAACATAGTATGTATTGGTATTTATTATATGGCAACGTTTGTTTTCCAGTCTGTACGCAAAATGAGGCCCGCTGATTGGTTGCCTAGCTGTGCAGTAAGTTTTTCGTTCAGACCGGCTAACAATTTAAGGTGCGAAATGCGAGGGGGTTTTTTGTCCGATTTATACATTTTCCAGCCATATAATAATTTCCTTATTAACCTCGTTTGTTTGGTCTGTACGAAAAAGTATTTGCCCTCGGAATTTACGCACAGACCTCGCTCCTTCGTCGCTCCGTCCGTACGAAATCATCTGGCAAGTACTTTCCGGTACAGACCTCACACTCGGTTAATAAGTAGTCAATATTTGTATATTTATTTGCATCATTGAACGCCATAATGTAATAAAGTTGTAAACGTAAAAAAGACTGATCCGGTAACGATTACTTTTAGCCAGGAAATTACTTTACCACGACGAAATATATTAGCCTACTATTTGCTAAAATTTTGTTCAAATCGTACCTCGATATAACACCGTTAATTCTGTGCCGTATCCCCAACATCGCGCTGTGTCGTTGTATCGTTACACCCCTAGTTCTTGTGGTAACCCATGAAACATGAGTACTAAAAGTTCTGGGTTTGATGGTTTGGTGGCAAAGGCTTCGTCTCTGATAGACCTTCACTTGTTTAACCGTGATTGACTCAGCTATACAGAGTGTCCCAAAAAAATGCCCCCATCAAATATTCCAGCAAATCTTTTTTCAAAGGCGAAGCATAATGGCGTACTTATATAAATATGACAGCTCTGTTGTTATTTTTTTTTGTGTGCATATTCCACGGAATATCGTACAGATAGTCAGAAGCTAGAGCACTTACATGGAAGGTACCTCTGAACTTAACTTGGCCAACTTTAATAGAAACAGAGCATGGGAGTCCGTTTTCTTGTCATGGAAGGATATAAATAATTAATTATTCGTTTCTGTTACGTTTCAAACCATAACATCAGAATGATAAGGTGTCGTACAACCATATTAGTCTATAACTTGGACCGCAATTCTACCCACACTGACAGTACCTCCAAATTGAGTGGGAGTTCTTTCAGATACCCTATATCAAGTTTGTGGGACATCACGTCTTATTTCAACGCTAGGATAAAACGCGGAGTTCCGCAAACTTGATATGGTTATATTATTAGCTCAAAGGATTAATGTTACTGACTTGTAACTTTTCTTATTTACATTGTAGCAGTAACTATGACAGACCATGCTGCGTTAATTGCATGTATGCCAATTCTAGTACCATATGTTCACAAGCACAGCCGTTGCTTTGCAAGAAAGCTTCATACTGTAATGGCCGAATCGACACGTGTCCAGACCCAAGAAATGCTGACGAAGGCACTGAATGTATTGAAAGGTAGGAAGGAAAATACCAGAATTAACGTTGATACGCTGGTGATGACGAGTCAAAATATAAGAACTTTCGTTATTACTTGAGTATTTGACCACGAACTCGTAGAATTCGTATGTTAGAACATCCATGAACCGCTTGGCGTATTTTGTCGTCTACATGTCACGCTCGCAAGAGGTATTTTTAAAACTTTTTTAAATCGGTATGTAGATTTGTAAGTTTGTTTTTAAATCCTTAAATCAGTTCTTCGATATTGGGTGTTGGTGGCTAGGGTTCAGTGCGGTTTTCTGATTAAAGTTACTTTGGTCGCACGTGAGAAGAGTGTTGTCCATTTTGACTCTCCCAGACCGGGTACTCCGGTTTCCTCCTTGTAGTAACACTGGACCCGTGAGGGATGGCTCTCACTGGACCTCTAGGGAGAACAGCGTAGTTTAGCTGATAGGATTATCCAGTATAAATAAAGGAACTTTATATGGGCCATCCCATATATATATCCCCAGTTTATGGTTAGTATTTCCTGAGAAATTTAAGTGTACTTCAAACAACCGTTGCTTTGTCGGATATTATTTTTTCTTATACCCAGTTTGTCTTCCATTATACTTATCTTCCATATAATAAGCAGAACATTACAAGTTGACTAGAAGACATGGGTTTTTTGTTTTTGTGCCAAGAGCAATATCTCACTCGTTCGCTGAGCACACTCGTATGATCATGTCCTTACCGCTCGACATAAAACCCATATCTTCTCGTCACCGTGTAATATCCTCTTTATATCTCAAGCGAAAGTCTTTAATATTTCCCTCTAATATTGCCTACTACTAAGCGTAATGTCGATTTGCCCGAGCAACTTTTGTTGTGATTTGGGCCACGACTTTACTGCATTTTTTATCGCCAATCTGTTTCTTCGCTTTTGATTGCAACTTCAACACCGATTCCGTTGCGACGGTAAACCAGCCTCAAGTGATTATTATCAGCCCATTTCAGCAAAGCATCAGAATAAGAGAAGTTAAAGCTAATATACGTTTTCCTCTCGTTTGTCTCAGCGTACCGGCAGGTCTGACGCCATTTACGATCAGTTTGCGTTATATCAGTGCAGTCACTAATTACTTTGAGCCACATGGGACCTCCTTTGAATTTCTTTCATTTCATAGGGTTTCTTCAAAATATGTCAAAATTCAAAACTAGGCATTAGAGAGGTAAAAAAAATCAACCCTAATTGTCTCCTCAGAATGTGCATGGCTAAATGCACTAGTTGCCATTCCGAAATTAAAATTTAGGCTTAAAATTTATACTTAGCCAATAATTATATTCTTACAATTATATTCTTTTATTAATATGAAAAGACATGTCGTTTCGCACGTACTGTATTAATTAATCTTTATAGTGGAAAGTGTGACAGTGATGGAAATTGCCAGCCGTTTTGCAAAACTCAAGACCCACTTTCCGAACCTTGCTTGTGCTTAAACGACGAAGACGCATGTTTCGTGTGCTGCAAGAAAAACAATGCATGTGAAGTGTATCGAAACAACACTGAACGCATACCGTTGAAGGATGGACGACTCTGCTATGAGGGAGTTTGTCGTAAGGTAAATTTAACGACTTTGTTACGTAAGCATGGACCATCGTGATTGGTCAATAGGTAACGACCTGTGCTGTAGAGCTTCGGGTTTGGGTAAGAGTACTGGTTAATGGTTCGGGATTTCCTGATATTTTGTGGCATTTATCCTCGTTTCGAAAAAATACAACCATTAAACCAATGGGATGATAAGTGGCCAGCTCACAGAGTGGTACCTCTTACGTAAGCTAAGAAGATATGTGCGAGGAACGTGCACTTTAACTTTTGCTTACCTGTTGGTTTTCTAGGAAAAGTGTGTGAAGAATGCTCAAGATGTCATCACCCGCTTACAGGATTTCTTCGACACTCTCAGTAATCCCAGTAAATTTGGAGAATTCTTGAAAGACAACATTGTAGGAACTATGATTTTTTTCTCTCTCGTCGCCTGGATTCCGCTCAGTATACTGGTAAACAGAATTGTAAGTACAACGTAAAAGTTAATGTGGAGAAATTCCGTTGTATAATACCTGTTTGTACTTATAGCAGGACGATATGTTTTTCAACATTTACATTGTGCACCCCCCTCAAGGTTATGTGAAATTATCATGGTAGGTTTCCTTTTAATTAAATTGGCGAGTATTTTCTTTGTATTTAGGATAAAAGACGAGATAAGCAAGCTCAGGAGTTGGCAAGATGGCAAGATATCGCGGTAAATATCATTCATGGTGTCTCCATGTATTTTGCGCTAACGCTTGCCAACTAATTTTTGCTGTACGGTATGCTGAACACTAACTTTGTTCATGAGGGAGCTCGGTATATATCAGACGACAAGCGAACGTTCGTCAAGCTCGTTTCCTCAGAAAAACGATTTGTGAGCCCTAGTCGGCAATCGAACCCACAACCTTGTGATACTGCGGCTTCCGCTTAAAGAGTACATTTGACGAGCCTGCACATTAGCTCACCATTTGAGTCTTGGTAGCTCAATGGTTAGAGCGTCTCACCGGTCATCAGAAGGTAGCGGGTTCGATTCCCGTCAGCTTTCCCCTAGACGAGCAGGTGTTAACCCCTTATCTGGCATAGTTGGTTTTAATAGGAATATTAAAGGCCAACACAGAATGCGAAACAATGGTATCATATTAAAAGTTTAATAGAATCTTCCGTTTCGCTAGAGTATATATTTACATGTCATAAATTAACCAATTAGATAAAAATATACTGATAAACGGAAGGGCAAAGAAGTGAGAATAAAGACGTGGGTAAACTTAAGATAATAGAGAAGAGAAAAAAAAATTATGAAAATAGGAAAAGTGGTGCGGAACTGATGTCGGCATTTAAAGAAGGCTTAAGTTTGTTAATGAGAAGGCTTTCACGAATGAGAAGTTCGTACTCGAAAGAGCTAGAGGAAAGAATTTTAAAGTCATCAAAAAAAGCAGGATGATGCGTTTCCTGAAGGCGAGAGAGAATGCTAGAAGGAGAAGAGCTGGAGTGTTTCTGGCCGGTTAAAGGAGATATCCCTAAGAGCTCAGAAACACTTGTATTTAAATGTAGACAAGTTTCGCCAACATATGAAGCTCCGCAGCTTCGGCAAGAAAAATAATATACAACATGTGACTTCAAACGTAAGGGAATTCTATCTTTAAAACGAAAAAAATGGAAGAGACGGGTGGACGGACGTGTGGTAAACCTAACATTAATATCGGGGTAGGCAGAATTAAGTTGTCAGGTAAATGGCAGAGAAAAGTATATGATGAGTTTGGCAACAGTGGGTACTTTAGGTGGCCTTGAAAAAGCGTTGTCAAGAAAGGAAGCAATGCAAGCATCAAGTAGTTTCTCAGAATGCCCGTTTCGCATAAGTCTTTTTGAGCTTCCTAAGTTCCTCGTGAAATTTAGCGCAGGTGGAAAAATTTTTAAAAGTCTTAAAACAACGATTGAGCAATGTAAAGATGAGGCCTCTTTTGTAGGCAAAAGGTATAAATGAATCAAATGAGGTCAAAAGACTGGTAAACGTGTTTTTTCCGTGAACATTAGTGGAAAAACAAGCTCCGGAACGGCTGATATTAATATCAAGAAAAGGTAATGACTGATTAATGCTTCTGTGGGAAGACTAAGCCAAGTTGGATGGATCAACCTGCCATGGAGTAAATCTAGGTATCTATTACTGGTGTTAGCATTAGCTAATTACTGTTAGTGTGGGCATTAGCCGATTGGTGTTAGAGTCAGGCTTAGGATAAGAGTAACGTTACGGGTCAGTGTTAAGATTAGCATTAGTCCCAGGATTAAACCGGTTCTAACTGGTCCATAGTTGTCCAGCTCCCGATTTTCTTGCATTTGCTCCTGTATTGTCTAGGTTCACTATGAGAAACAGGTATAGGAAATCCAAGCGCAAGGGAGTGGGATTTTCTTTCATTTTCTTGCGCTTGCATTTGGGTTTACTTTACTTCAGTTTACACAAATTTGCATTTGCGCTTGTGTTTTGTGTGTCTGCCCTTCATGTGACCCTATCCATTTCCTTTACAGAACCAACAGCTCATTCGCCAGCCAAATAGGAACCAAGATTTTGACGTGGTTTTCAAGAATAATTCAGTGTACCTAAGGGACAGTCGGAAAGGTGTCGGTCGCAGCGTAAGTCCTAGCAGGCAACGAGGACCCACTGTAGAGTGACAGAAGTGCTCATGTATAGTCAAAAACCTTTTAACATGTATTGCCAGAATTTTATAGGTTTTTTTGTTTGTTTTTTTAACCTAGAAGGACGTCAAAACAAAATTTTGTATTAGAAAATTCCTTCCTGCCAGAGTAATGACCATCCAGACCTTGACTCTCTTAACTCCTTCCTGTGCATACGTCCTCAGTGACCGATGCAGACTTCAGCATTTAACTCTGGCTAATGCCAGATGATTTTACTCATCAAGGGGAAAGTCCTTGGACAGAAAAGAGTTAACCAGGGTTTAAAAGCTATCTCCTTAACCCCTTCCTGTCCGTATAGGTCCTCAGTGACCTGTGGACACTTTAGTATTTAACTCTGGCTAACGCCAGACAATTTTACTCATCAAGAGGAAAGTCCTTGGACAGGAAAGAGTGAACCAGGATTTAAAAACTATTTCCTTAACTCCTTCTTGTCTGTATAGGTCCTCAGTGACCTATGAAGACTTTAGTATTTTACTCTGGCTAACACCAAACGATTTTACTTGTCAAGGGGGAAGAGCTCGGTCAGGAAAGAGTTAAGGCAGCTCAATGCAGTTTCTTAAAAGTTCAAAAATGTAAAAAATTAATAAATTTTTGAGGGGAATGAAACCTAACTTACTATGAAGAAAATCGTTGTAAACAACTAGTTTTATCAAGATAAGTGACCCAGTTGGGTTTATGGTAACATGTGCTGTTTCAAAATGGCTCCTAATTATCATTTATCTTGTGAAAGTGCATGATGAACCCAAAAGCTCATAAATAAAATTTAATTTTGTTCAGAGAGGGTTTAAATTTATTTACTATGTTTAATCCTTGCAGTGCATCATCCATTTTTTCTTCAATTTATATCAATATTTTTTCCTATCATTGCCAAATTTTTTAACATTTGCTTGTTGCCCACACTTGAAGAAAAATTTTAATGTAAACAAATTCACAGGGTCACTGCACTCTTAAATGTAACTGTTGCTGTATCAACTACTTAAATCCATTTCTAAGTAATAGGTAGCAAATGATTCCAAAAATGTTTCTCTACATTTGAATATTGTGTTTCATTTTCCCCAGAAATTAATTTTTCAAATTTTTGATTGGTAGAGCTTGTTTTGTTCCAGTTTTCAAGAAACAGCATTAAGCCAACATAAAAAGGTTTCATTTACTACATGCATATTCAAACTTTCCAAGAAGCAACAAATGGCACCAGTCAATTCTTACAAGCTTTGCAATTATAAGGGTTTCCTTAGTGGGCTAAGTGAATAATTATTATAGCACAATTGTAAACAGAGTTGGCTTTGAAAGCTTTTAATAATGTTTATATTTTATTTGCCTTGTTTTCTGAATAATGTGGATCTGTTTCACAGGGAGGTTAAATACAATACTGATTTCCTGCAACATCATGGGTTCCTTGGCAGGATACACAACCAACCTGTAAGGACTTTTTATAAGTGAAAAATACATCGATGGCTTCAAATACCAGTAATTACTGTATTGTTAAAGTGACATTCCCATCATGCAGTCAGATAATTTTATTAAAAACACAGTTACTAATTTTATTTGTCCTTCATGAATCAATACCAGTAGTCAGTTCTAGAAGCACAGTTGCAACCAATTCCTCTTTTGTTTCCAGACTGCATGACATTTTTTGAATGGTTTGTTGGCAAAATTGGCAATCTTATCTTTGGTTTCTAGTGAAAGTAGTGAGTAGGATAATTTTGCTGCATAGTTGAAGGGTAATTTTACACCTGATCACTGTTGAGGAACCTGTTTTGACTTTCACAGAATTAAAATTAATAAAATGTTGCATTAGTTTGTTGTTAACAAGCCCTACAAACCATGCAAATGTCAAAGTAATCTAATATTCTCAATATAACCTCTGTAAAAGTCATCTACTATAAATATTTTTTCACAACTCAAGTTTATTGAGAAGAAATCTCTAACTGTCCACAATCTGTGATCTCAATTTTCCCTACTGTTTTTCCTGACTGTGAGCCAAACTCTTCCATCTTTCTCACAACCTTCATTCCTTCCACGACATTTCCAAAGACAACATGCTTTTTATCCAACCAATGGGTTTTTACAGTACAAATAAAGAACTGTGAACTATTGGTGTTTGACCCACAGTTTGCCATAGAAAGAACTCCTACATAATGAAAGTAAAATAGGTTTGTTTAGTATTTCTAATGAGCAAGCTTCATTCCTAAGAGATGGCACCACAAAAAGAAACAAAGTTGTCCACCTGATCAAAGATAGCAAAATGAACTCCTGGAATGTCTTGCAAATGATATTACCTGGTCCAGTGTGCTTCAATGTGAAGTTTTCATCCGGAAAATTTTCTCCATAAATGGATTTACCCCCTTGTCCATTTCCCATGGTAATGTCACCACCCTGTAATGTCATCAATTTTACAAAAATCAAAATGGTATGAATTAATAACATGCCTTAAATCATAGTAAAAAGAAAAGAAGTGTATGTAAGAGATTTTGTCAACTGGCTTCAACAATTCAAATACAAATATCCATAATCAGTTACTGTAAAATAATACATTAAAAACTTTTTAATATTCAACAGGGACTTTCTCTAACTGGTTGAACATATTTAACCACATGTAAAGGCTTTTATGTATACCTGATAAATCTCTTCAAAACCATGGGACAGATATGAATTAGTGACAAGGGAATTATCAGTGGGGTTGCTGATTCAATTACCAGTATGGATATTAGACACCTTGTAACCAGTGGTGTGGTGGCTAGGGGACCATGGACCCCCAGCACAGGGTTTTAAGGGGGGTGTCAAAATGACGTGGTGCCAAAATCATCAAGAAGGGAATAAATCAGATTACCATAATAATTATAGAACAGTAAAATGAAAGTAAGATTTTAAAGGTTGGATCGTTATAGTAATCCTGAAGGAGGACATTATTTCAACTTTGCACTAAACTAAACATAAACTGTACTGTTCATAGCCAATAACGAGTAATAAATTTTGCTTCTCAAGTATTGGTGGGGGAAATGAATATTTTGGTTAATACGGTACAGGTAACAAATTCACAATTAACCTATGCTGTTAAGTCAACTGAAAAGGTTGACATGAATGGGATTTGAACTTGCACCTTTGAGAATTAAAGGACTGAAAACACGTTTAGTGGCATTGTGTGAAAACTCCAGTAGCGGGGCCTTGGCCTCACCTACCCCTCCCTGGCCACAACATCATCAAACATTTTTTCAGGTACAGTACGTGGGTCAGCCTAAGAGTAAGATCTAACCTTAGGCAGATTTACCTATTTGGTAATTCAAATGACTTTTAGTGGATAATAATGAAACAGTTAGGCCTTTATCAAACCCTTTCAACCACTAATGGTCCTTTCCAATTTCATCCTGGCTTAAACCTAGAGTCAGTTGTTGAAAGGCTGGATAGTTTATGCATGCGTTAATTAAAAAATAAGTGAACAGTGTCATTAATACTTTTAACAAGCAAACATGAATTTTATCTGCTGAATACAAGGTTCAAAATTAGCTCTCACCATCCCACAGTATTTTTTGGTGTGCAAGCTCAAAAAAGAATTTCCATGCACAAACATTTGCAAGTAAATCTTTAACTAATGGGATTTTGAGTAAGAAACAAAAGTAAGTTCCACACAAAATTTTAAACACAAAGAAGCACTTACTGCTTAGATTTAGTATTAAATTCCAAGTATCAAAGTACTACACGTACAAATTTGGCCCCTTTGCTATTTTACTCTGGTTAATGCCAACTAGTCAATGGGAGAGTGCTGAAATGCAGTGGTTAAAGGGTTAAATAAAATGACACTGGCTTTCCTTGATTTGCTAGTGGAAAAATCCTTAATAACAATTCTTCACCAATAGACTAAAAAGTTACTGTAAGGTTCAAACCCTGGAATTGTACTACAGTATCTATTAGGGAATCTCCCGATTCCAAAAACAGAACTTTTCAAAACCTCAGTTGTTCAATGTTTGAATAGCGTTGCTTGCTTGCTAGAACTTATCTGGGGGGTAACCTATCCCAGCTTTGAACTATACCATCTGGTGTTTTTTCTTCAGAAGGATAAAAAACCTGAAACTAACAGTTTGTTTACAATATTTAGAATTTGAAAATCACTCATAACTGTTTACATTGGAGATGTTCCCACTTCTATGCCAATTTGGTAAATTTGTTTGCTTTCCATCTTCTCTGGATTTACCCAGAGGTATAACATGTCCAAGAAGCCAAGGGATTCCTATCCCTCAGAAAAAGTCAGCATCCCCCTCTAGACTTTCCCAACTGGTGGAGAAAAGAAATTACAACAATAAGAGTAGGAAGGCGATTATTAATTGTACAATTCTAGGTGTGTAATACAACACATTACGTGCTGAAGTGCACTACCACCAATCAGTTCTAAATGTTGCCCCCCCCAAATTTGATGAGGCCCCATCAAGTTCCCCCAGTAGCTAGAAATGTTCTGGTTAGCTCATTTAATCTACCCCAGTTGTGGTAAGACAAAAGTACTGTGTAATAATTTCACAAGAAATACTTAGAACTAGTTTTAAAAAATACTTGTATTGTTAGAGCTAGAAAATTTGCAACATTTAGTAGTTTGCATTATTATCAACAGTATAAATTAAGGAAATCAGCGGAATTTATATAAAAGATGTATGTTGTTGCATTTCTTATACCTGGCACATAAAGTTTGGGATTATACGATGAAAAACTGATCTTTTGTAGCCAAATCCCTTTTCACCAGTACATAATGCGCGGAAATTTTCTAACGCAAGGAAAAGGCAGGAAATTACGGTATTGAAAAAAAATTGAAGAATCACCACCAAAAAAACAAACCCAGCACAAACCGGCGGTCTTTGGTACGACATCTGAATGGAGCTGAAACGAGGAATTACAACGAACGATAAACGTTACAGCAGTGAAATTTTAAAGGTTAGCAATATGTAAAAGTAAGAGTTGAAATAAATCAACCACCTCGAACACAACCCGGCCAAGTGGTTTCCCGTTCGCTGTAATGTCGAAAAAACAACGTGGTTTGCCCATTTCGGTCGAAAAGTGACGAAAGAAAGATCCTGCTCTCGAAAGAGCAGTCCAAATCCGCATGTAAGCCGAACGATCAATTCTCCACTGAAGTCTCCACTAAAATGTCAAAGTGATGAGTAAAACAACTAACATATGGTAAGAGGGCGCGGCTTCCGGTACAATAGGATTTCGGGTTGGGGGGACTTGGGGATGGCGCTGTAATCCCAAAGTAGTCCCCAGTGAGTTGAAACTCTACTGCTCTCATTTTTTTGCCATGCTGCTTTTAGCATTTTGGAATATACAGTTATGTCATGACGATATGTTTTTTTTCTACAAATTCCTCCGACCAAAAGTGAAAATTTGTCATTGACAACCATGGACATGCGCTCAGGAGATTGTAACCCCATGAAGAATAAGGGGTGTTCCACACCTACAGCAGGGCTGTAAACCACGTGCTGTCCATCTCTTATAAACCGTTGCCTGATAATTTATAAGCCTTTCCGGGTTTGATTGCTGGGATTTTTGCACATAATAAGGTAGTACATCCATTCACCTTTATTCAAAATGTCCAGACCAAGAGTATTCTTCGATATGACAGCTGACGGTTCGCCTTTGGGTCGTATTGTTATGGAGGTAACTAAAATAACTCGAATTATATGATTTGATGGGCTTTTGAGGCCTTCCACTGTTACGTCGTGCGGGTTGGCATGGTCATTACCAGATGAAATGAGCTTAAATTTTGGCCATTTTCTTTTTATCTTTTTTAGCTGAGAGCTGATGTTGTACCAAAAACCGCTGGTAAGTTGTTTAACTGTGGTATTCTTGTCTCGATGTGCAACTGTACAAATATCTGTATCAAAATTTTACACGCTATTGTATTCTTGTCTTAATGACAATGTAAAACTGTCCGAATATATCTGTTAATTTAAAGTTTTACTTGCTGTTGTGGTATTGACTGAATGCTGAAGACTCTCTTGCGATTTTCTCTCAGAAAATTTCCGTGCCCTCTGCACTGGCGAGAAGGGATTCGGATACAAAGGTTCAAAATTCCATCGTGTGATTACTAGTTTCATGTGCCAGGTAAAGTGTAATATTATAAATGGATGAATTGAAAGTCAGAGTTTGAGAGTATTTACACGAGAGATGAAGTAGTCCAATATATAGCTAAGCAGAATGATAATAATAATCCTGGTATTGATGCGTATTTTCAAACTCATATTTTCAGTCAGGCTAGCACGTGAAATAAAATTCCTGCCTTGTAGAAGTAAACACTAAACCGTTCTATTTAAAAGACATTTTAGGTGGTGTGCACGTTGCGTCACGGCCGAAAATATCTTTGCCCTTTGAATCTCAAGGGATTGGTTGCACACCACCTATGCATAAGAGTATGCGATATACATATCGCATAAGAACTTGTAACTTTAAATAAAAGGTGAACGGACCAACTCAGCTAAAAAAGTATTTCATCTCAAAGCCTGCATTGCATGTATTTTTGGGGGGTGTTGGCATGTATTGCAGTGGTTGTAATAAGGAGCCAGATGAAGAATGGAAGGAGAAAAAATCATGATTAACCTACACCAGGGGTGGGCAAACCTTTTCTACGGAGGGCCACATTAAAAATTTTCTTGCTATCAGGGGGCTGCATATTTATATATTACGTCTACTTCAATTACAATTTACAATTTATGAAAATATGAACCAATGATTATAACCATGTATTGTTTTTTTATTTCACATTTACACTGTATTACACATGCACATTGCATTTTACAATACAAATTGAAAATAAGATTTTACAATATATAATTATGACAGCCATATTACACATCATAGGAATTCTTGGTGGGCCACATGAAAATGTTTGATGGGCTGCATGTGGCCCGCGGGCCGTAGTTTGCCCACCCCTGACCTGCACTGAGAAAGACTACTCAAATAGTTAAGTAGACTGGAGCAATTTCGAACTTGTATCTTTGGGTTTTCAGACTTCTGCTCCCTTACTTGAGCTATTGAAGCAAGTGGGGATAAAAGGAATTCCCACTGAAGTCCCAGTGAATGGGGAATTGTGACTATAAAGGCCTGTTTACACTTGAGATTTTTGCTGCCATTTTTCTCATCCTGATGCATGTGATCAAATGTATTCATTAACAAAAGTACCATGGTACTTGGTCAAGGTTGTCATACCCATAGACTATTAGAGGCCCACTGAGGGTGTTGTGCGGCATGAAAAGATGTTAAACTGCCAGAATATTTGTCATCACTCTAAAATACAATTTCTGTTTCATTAACAAGTTAGAACCAGTTATATAAATGTGGCTTCCCAATTTGAGGAAGTAAGGGAAGAACAATCTATTTGATTGTGAACCTTCTCCACTCCTTAACAATACAAATGGCTTCAAACAATGCAAGGAGGAGTGACTTTTGCAAACAATCTGCCGTTACTGGAGTATCTTTATTTTTGTATTCTATCTCATCCGTCCAAAATGCTGAAAACTTGTCTTTGTCAAAGGATACAAGACCCATTATAACAATGGCAGTTACTTTTTCTTTAATCTCTCAAACTTTCAAATTTGTTCATTGTTTGGTAGATAGTAACATTTTCTATTGGTCACTTTTTATCCTCATTATTTTAAGACAAGATAAACTTGTGCATTGTGTTTGTTATGACTAGCAAAACACAGGTAAACATGGATTTAATACAAAATACATAGCCCTAAAGCCAGATTTTGGTTTGTCTGCAATAAAACAGACCTTTCAAAAAACAAACAGCTGAATGTTTGCTCTGTTAAGTTCAAAATTTGACTTCTGCACATTCATTAAATAGCCCTTTTGCAGCTAGGTCAAAAACACTTTGCATAACAAAATCTGGCGAGCAATTGAAATCCAGTACATTGTGTTTTTCTTTGTTTTGGAAATCCCACTGTTCTCTATGCTCCAGTTTTTCATTGTTCTGAGTTATTTTTAGCTAGCTGCAAACGGCTTATTGCGTGCCGAAGTTCATCTGGGTGCATAATGGCATTTACTAATGTAATCCTTCACCCCCAGTTGAATGTCCTGCTATTGTGAGTCCATTTGATCACGTATAAAGACAAAAGAAGTTGTGGCAAAAACAGCCAGTGCAAAGGAGACTTAAAAAGCTTTGCTTTAATTTCCAGATCCGCACAAGCACTTCATTAAAATGTCAAAGCAAACATAAATATTTAAGTTAATTATTTTATTTTCTCAATGAAAAAATACCATAAAAGTGATAAATTTTTTGCTGGGTTAGCAGAGTCATCTGAAAACTTGAAGCAGCTGGCCAATTGTGCATTTGTGTTTCATTAGTTATGCATCTGAAAATAAACATGCTATCAAGTCAAAATTTCTGCATAAAGTTTCATTATCAGTTAACCAGATCTTTATTTTTCAACTTTCAATCAGTGTCTTAAGACAGAATTGCATTACAACAATGAAAATAATCCTTGTACAATCTGAAAATATACAGCAAAGTATGCCACATGGAGCAAAATATGGTGAATGTGCTCTCTTATGGTTAAAGTGAGTTTTATCTCTCAGACATAGGAAGCCTACTTAATTGTTTTAAAAGAGAAGAGTCCTCTATTGATGGTTTGCCATCAATCCCTCAAGATTGTGAAGGTAAAGAAATGGAGGCCATGTTGGTGCCACATACAATGGCAGTTAATGAAATTCTTTTCTTAGAGTTTCACCAACTTGGCCACCATGACCTCACATGAAAACTATCAAAATAAGTCATTTTACTTTACAAGTTTCTACTTTTAGTCAAGATTTCAGCAATGGAAATACCAGGCAAAAAACATAGTCTGGTGATAAAAATTATTGCCCAACAAATTATTCTTAATAAGGCCATATTGACTAGAGAGACATCAAGAAATTGGAATAAATTTCTTCGATGAAAACTAACATTTCGTCACTACACAGGTAACATTGCTAGAGTGATATGGATTTCCTGACAAAATTGACAGTTTTTGGTCACCCTACATGTAATTCATTGCCCAAACTTATTTTAAGCCAAGATCATTGAAGGATTTTTGCCTGTTAACTAAGTGGCAAGGGTGGAGGTTGGTATTTTACTCTGGCTAACAGCAGACAATTTTACTTGTCAAAGGGATGAGCCCTGCCTGTTAAAGAATTAAATCCTTCACAAGTATGTTTTTTTTTAACAGGGTGGTGACTTCACTAGAGGCAATGGAACTGGAGGCAAATCCATTTATGGAGAAAAATTTGCTGATGAAAACTTCACCTTGAAGCACACCGGACCAGGTAATGTCAATTTAAGTGACAACTATGACTTGAATTTATAGTTTTTGCATCCAAAATCAATAGGGACCTTGGTAGGTACATTGCTTCAGGGTTATTCATTACCTTAGAAAGCAGAGATCTCAGTATGCTAACTAAATGATGTGTGTGGCCAAACCTGCCAATAAATTTGAGTGCTAGAGTTGAAACCAATTAACAGTCCCTAGTGCACTGGAGTCATAAGTTCAAAGTAATCAATGGTGATATGCAAATTATAATGCACACTTTTAAGGAATTGCAATGCAAAAAAATGTCTTATTTGGCCAAAATTGCAATGACAGTCTTTATTTTCCAATGCAACAAGAAGAGTCATTTTTATCCCCAGAGCTTGATTGGTTATTTGTTCGTTTGTGTTAATTAGAGGAAGTCAGGCACACTTTTCCACTTTGCTTTTCCACATCACAATTTTCCATTTTGACTACTGATATTTTGAACCCCTATTGCACAATTGTAACAGCCGACCACTACCTTATTAAGTGATGTAACTGAACAGATGTTGTTGATTTCAACAAAAGCACATCAAAACCAGAACCCCTCAAAACTAGTGGGTGGGTTCCAGTATGGATTATCCCAAAGCCTTTTATAGCATGCCAGCAAAAAAGAGGCTCTAGGAACAAGAATGAGAGAAGAGCGAAAGAGTCATCATATTCACTTACACAAAAAACAGTACTCTTCAAACTGTAGCAAGGTTGGAAATAATTCTTGAGAAATGGGTTATCATTTTTTTACCCTCCATACTCACTAAATTAGTTCATGTAACAACATAACTGCTCAATTTTAATGTTTAGAAATAAGTCTAAGCATTAAAATGTTACTTGTAAATGAACACATAGCACGGATAGTATAGTATACAGTGTAGTACAGAATTGAGGGGTGTTGGTGGCACAGTGGTAGTGCACGTGTCTTTCACCTCTGTGACTAGGGTTTGATTCCAGCTACATGCAGTTTTCTGATGAAAGTTACCTTAGTCACATGTGAGAGGAGTGTTGTCCAGTGTGACTCTACCAAACATCACAGGTTTTCTCTTGGTACTCCGGTTTCTTCCTGTACTAACACTGGACCCATGAGGGATGGCCCTTACTGGACCTCTAGGGATAAGCGCATAGTTTAGCTGATAGCATTATCCGGTATAAATAAAGGAGCTTCACTTTACTTTACATCTGTGGTCATTGTAACAGTGGAAATATGGAAGTTGTTTAAACTGTAAACCTTGGAAAAACTCCACATTTTTTGTGATTAGCTGGGTTTCACAACAGAAGTCAAGTTTTAGTTTTGGTGGGAGATTTGATATTAAATGTTTTTCAGAAAAATTGCAACACAGATTGTGGAGTCAAACTGCTCAATTTCTGTAGTAAAAGTTCCTTTTCCCCGGAGTTTCCAGGTGACTACCTGCTGGCCAGAGGGCCTGAGAACTCTGGGTACAAGACTGGAGTCTCATAAATGCCCTTCTTGCATTTTGACCAAAGATTTTAAAGAATTTCAAAGGATATACCATGTGAGACAAAGCAAAAAAAATACAACATCTGTCTCAGTTGGAGCTCACCATGCCCAGCAGGAGCCAATGTTTATCTGACCGCATCAGAAGCCATGTTTTGAAGCCATCAGAAGCTGGTTTTGCACTGATGTTTGCAAACCTGTGGGTCTTTGTTGTGGATGAAAAATGAATTGGAAGATGCTGTTTTGTACGGGAACTGCATCTTTGTTTATATCAGTCTAAATTTTATATCAAAGTTGCTATGCCGTTTTTATTAATCTATGAAAATAATGCATGCTCAGTTGTTCCTTTTCATCAAACCTTGATTTTATTTATTATTGTTAGGTATCTTGTCCATGGCCAATGCAGGTCCTGGCACAAATGGCTCTCAATTCTTTATTTGTACTGTAAAGACACAGTGGTTGGATGGCAAACATGTTGTATTTGGATCTGTTGTTGAAGGGATGGATGTTGTCAAGAAGGTTGAATCCTTTGGCTCAGAGTCAGGAAAGACCAAGGCGAAGATTGTAATTGCCGATTGTGGACAACTTTCATAGAAAACTTAAACTTGTAATTGTTTTAATTTTTTTCCTTTTCTTTGTTTCTCTGACTAATCCTTTCCCATTTTTCTGATATTGATAAAATAAAAATGTTGTGGACTTTTGAATTGTTGCATTGTCTTGGTTGGCAATTTATTGGTTCATGTGGACCACTTTAAACTGCTATTATGCATAGCAAATTTTCTCTGAAGCCATTGTGAAACTAACTCTTGGGCAGGGCTCCTACAGTGTAAGTAGGGATATGAAAATAGCAACTTTGGGAACCTTACCTATCTCTCTTAAATTACTGCTGAAAAGGGAATTAACCCTTTAATCTGTTAACAGATATCAGTGGACTTTTTATTTCTCAAAAGGATAAGCTTCACCCTTTAAAAAGGTTAATGTCCAAAAGAACAAATGAGGGGAAAAACAAACACAAAAGAGAAAATTTGCAGCGTTTTGAAGTAACCCTTCCCTGGTGGGATGTCTTATCTTCAGGAATAAATTGTGTGGTGTTAGCTGGAGTAAAAGTAATTGAAGTCAGGTCCTACAAGGGCCATAATTGGGCTCATAATTCACCCATTCATGCCCAATGTCATGTATATAGGAGACCTAGAACAAAAAGGACAAGAAAAAATTTCAGGCAACAAAGGGTCTGTTGGCATCTAATAAAGCAAATGGTTTTTGACATGAGATAATGTGTACATGTTGGTGATAGTAGCTGATCATCCAGGTTTGAGTAGCTGTGAGAAAGATGGGAATTTTTAGATATTAACTTAAAATGTGTATCATTTTGTTTTGACTGCAGTAACTGCTGACCTAACAAAAATTTCCCCCTGGTTTATCTTGGTGCATTTCAATTAGCCACTTAAACTTGGTACCAAAAGCTTGTCAGAATCCCAATATGTACATACAAATCATGGCAATGGATTGCCCACTCACATGCATTTCTCAGAAATGGACAGGAAAGCATAGGAACTGCTTTTACCAGAACATGTTTCAGTTCATTTCAATATCAAAATACGTCCAATTTTTGAACTTGTTAGGTTGCTCCTCAATGAGTTTTGAGGCATTATTTCACCAATCAAAACTTTGAAGCATTTGAAAGAACAATGTGTATGGTAACTTCTGAAATGCCAGAATTACCTATTAGCAAGAAATCAAGTGGCAGTTTATGTTCAACTTTAATAAGTATTCATGAAAACAATTCCAAATGATACTGTCACCTTAAAAACTCAGAATTCAAGTTTTTAAGACAAGTGATAAAATGATAACATTTAGATTTTCTAAGTCAAACTATCATTTTTGAAAGTCAAGGTTAATTTTGTCAAAGTTAAAATTCCATTTTAAATGTCAAAAAGACTGGACTTGAACTTTGACAATTAAAATGGACTGGTTTTAGCCAGAATAAAATGCCAGCATGTGTCCTTGGCTGGCAAAGGGTTAATAATTCAAATCTTGACCAAATCCAACAATTACATCACAGAAACCAAGCTCTTAGTCAAGGCAACTTAGTGAAAGTTCAAAGCAGCCCCTTTTGTAATTGATGGCAGCATAACTGAGAAATCTGTTATGCCTGCAAATGTTTATTTTCCTAAAAGTCCTTTGTGTTTTGATGGTGATGCAAATATACGAAAAGTGCAATCATCTACTTTGTGGTGTATTCCAATAACCAGAATTTGTTTTCAAGTAAAATTCCAATTGAAATTTGAATTTAATAACTAAGTCACTAGTTCTTCAAGATGCTGGATAAGACTCTGTAGACCATAAAGGTAGTTTCTGTCTGGTTCAGTAAAGCTTCCTATATATGTGTGAGCAAAGTCCACCAAGTGTACAGTGACTTGAGGAACTTTTAATGGATGTTCTTTGTCTTTAGCAACACAAACTCTATCACAATAATTGTTACATGGCTCCAAAGAATTTACAAATTTTTTATCATCACAGTGTAGGAAACTGTCTGACAACTCAGCACAAGTTGAGTATTGAGCCATTTTATGCAAACCATTGCATTCTAAATCCTTTTCAATCACTCCTGCTGGGTCTCCTTCATACACAATCAGAATTGAACTTGAAAACAGTCGAAACTTCCTCTGTTCTAGGAACCAAGATTTAATCACTTTACACTGTTCTAATATTCTTAAAATATGCTCTTTGCCATGATCTTCCATACAGAAAAATTCTTGAAGACCTGTACATGAAAAGAAAGGTCATTTAACCCTCTGCTTCCAGATCAACTCAAGCAAAATTGACCACACAAACTTCAAGGTATCTCAATGAGGTGATCCAAACATTAAATCTACAAGCTAAATCAGTCAGTTTCAAACTACTAAGCTGCAAGCAGACTCACCCTCATGTGAAAATTTGGGATTATCTGTAACAAATAATGAGCCTGGATATACATGCACAAACAAACTCTCACATTTATATCACATCTTAATGGAGTTAGTGATGTATCATTATTTGTCCGTTACTTGAGTGTATTACAAAACCATCTTTTCAACAATCATTCAAATATATACTTAGTGTAAGTTTAGCAATGTTACCTGGAGTTTAACATCAAGTTAAATAGTGGTATTGTTGATACACTGGCATTACCATTGATGCATACTTAGTCTAGTTGAACATACTTTGTTTAACAGTTGAGTCTTCAGTTACCTTTTATGACCTCTTGGTGTGTTTTCAATCTTTTCCCAAATGATTTGTCATAACATTTGAATTTCATCAGGTCCCTCTTGTATACTTTCATCCCAATAATCCTAAAACCAAATAACTCCTGTTCTGGATATTTTAACATTGCTCTTTCCTGCTTAGCTTGGGTTGCCAAATGATCAACAATGCACTGACCAATTTTGATATCCAGAACACAGGGCTTCTTAAAATGCCTTGTTAGATCTTCAAGTTTTAAATAGTCAATATCTAGTTGGCATTATTAAGGAATTTCAAAACAAGTAACGTAGAGTCCTATTTAATTTTTATGTAATTTGATGGACTCCTTAACTCCTTCCTTTCTGGGGACTTTTCCCTTGATGAGTAAAATCGTCTGGCATTAGCCAGAGTTAAATACTAACGTCTCCATAGGTCACTGAGGACCTATAAGGAAAGGAAGGAGGTAAAGAGATAGGTTTTAAACCCTGGTTAACTCTCTTCTGTCCAAAGGCTTTCCCCTTAACAAGTAAAATTGTCCGACATTAGCCAGAGTAAAATATTACTAAAGTCTCCATAGGTCCCTGAGGACCTATACAGACAAGGAGGAGTTAATCTGTAGGAAATAAATACTGTAAGAAGTAACAAAGCAAAACCTATCATGATAACTCAAAAAAGCTGTGTGTAAGTAAAAATGTGTCAAATCAAGTCACTATTGTCCAATGCTTTCTAACCTTTCAGCTCCAAGAAAAAAAACAACAACTTATGGTCATTCATAAAAATTGGCAAAAATCTATTATTATTTCGAAGCAAAGGAATACTACCACAATACAAAAAAATGAAATGAAAGAATCCGCTCTTCCTGGTAATGCTTTTCAAACTAAGACAATGAGATAACAATAAAAATTCTGATTAATATAGGGATGAGAGTTCTGTGATGATATACCTGTACTGGTAAAAACAATTTAACTGTTAAAAAATGCTATTCAAATAGAAGGATACCTTTATACACCAAATCAGAGTTAGTGATAACTTTGATTCCATAAAATGTAGGAAGAAATGACCTAAGCTTCAAGGTTGCAGTATCTGATACATCGTTTGAAAATACATTTTGGTAAAAACTGACTTCTCTTTCTCCTCTTGGGGGTTCCTGGACTGGTTTTAGTAACACTCCATCTTTGTCAATCAACATTCCTAAAAATTATAAGAACAAGATGTGCAGTATGATGTTTTGTATTAGATTTTAGTAATGTTGAATAAACAAAAACCATGGCCAGCCTATAGTATGAAAAAGTATAAGACAAAAACATACCAAATATAACCATCTTGTAAAACTCAAGATATGAGTCAAAAAAACAAGAGAGAATAATGACGTTAGATGTTACTCCAAGTGACGAACCATACTGGACAAGTAGAGAAAACTCTACTTGGCCCGGCAGGGATTTGAACCTGTGACCTTCAGTTCACTAGTCCGACGCTCTACCAACTGAGCTAGTTGAGAGCTGGTCTTTCCCTTTGATGACTTTACTCATCAAAGGGAAAGTCATTGGCCAAGAAAGGGTTAAGCTGCAGGGCAATTCTCAAAGATGTCACCTATACTGAATGTTGACTTTGAAATAACATTATTCATACTATAAATTGCCAAAATAAGGTGGAAAACTTAGGAGTTTTTAAAGAGCCAGGAGGCAACATCAGAAGAAGTAATTCCCAACTAACCTTTATTTCCAACATCTCCTAAATAGAATCATCTGGCATTAGCCAGAATGAAATTTCAATTTCAATTCTTTAAGGGTTGAAGAGGTAAGTATTAGGTTTAACCCTTTAACCCCAAACATCTAAAGTCTCCCACTATTGATCAAAATTGTATTCCCAAGATTATCATATACAATGTGTAATTTAATTTATCTTCAAAGCTCGCTGGGAAATGTCCGATGGGGAAACAGAATTTTCCAACAGATGACCATCAAGATGTCGTGGGAGGCAACTACCCCCTGCCTGCTATAGTTATGCCACTGCATCTGTGACTTTGTACTGCACTTCATTCACACTGACCACTGCAAAATATCAAGTAAAAAGACTAACATCTTGTCGACTTTTTGCAACAGAAGCTTTAGCAAAGCTGCTTTGCTTATGCTACTGTACTCTTCAAACCTAGAAAAATACAGTTTTTGCTATTTTGCTAAAAGGAATTCTGGCCTTAAGTTGCTGCCAGAATAGCCAATTACTCATTGTCACATTAAAATACAACTGTGCACCACGTAGACATTTTGATTTAAAGACATTTTACCTCGTCTTCCTTCTTCAAACCGATGCCCCGCAACTTGATGAGGATAGATCACGTATCCTTCAGGAATACTGTGATCAAATAACATTCCTAAATTTTAATAAAAAAGAACATATATATAAAACTTTAAAACCCACACACACTCCAGTTTTCAGAGCGAAGTATAAGCCGCCAAAAAATACGCGACGAAATTGGCGCCATCGTTATAAGATTACTAGAATAATCAGAATCAAATTAATAAAATTTAAGAGTTGAGAATCTGGGATAAAATCGATAATGAAACAGTTATCCAAAAACGGATTACTGTAATTCAATGGGAATCAATAAAGGGATCAATGTAGAGAGATTCAGGGAGTCTCAGGTAGTTATTTTGGTTCTTGTACCAGAATGTTTCTTCTACCCATGCTATTTCAGGGTCATCATCATACTCACTAGATCATAAAAAGATTTGATTTCCAAAATTATATCGGATGACTTTTAATTTTTTTTCACTATATGATTTTTTTTCAAAGTTTTCTGGAGATGAGCAACCCCACACAGCCCGCGCTGGCGCATGCTCACTTCAGTTGCATGACGTAAACAGCAAAGAGTTGGCGAAAATTTGTTGAATGGTTTGCAAGTAACATTATACCGGGCGAAATATGGAAAAGGTGAAAATATGGAGAGGAAAATGATAACCTTGGATAAGACTTGTGCTCTATGATTTTCCGATATAACTATTTAAAACCTTGAGGGGTCGATATTTTAAATATGACCCAGGAAGTTCCCCGAAATGGCGTTAACATTGTTCAAGGAGAGATGTCTTTGGTTGTATCGGCCATGCGAAGAAACGTTCGCTGGGCCTCCCACAGCCACCAAGTAAGTCAACTGAAGCTGCCTATTTGCTTTCCAATTCAGGGCGGGAAGCTGAATGATATTTCCGCTGCCATTGTGCAATCCTTTGGCATAGAAATACTGCCCTGTATTTATTTTGTTAAAATAAAGTTCTTTCAGATGTATAGAAGACTTATTATATAACATGTAATTAATGATTTTTACTGTTAGATTCAATGGGTGCAATCTGTCACAGTTTATTAACTTATTTTGGTGGGTAGTGGGTTTAAGTTACAATGTTACTGAGAGGCTAGAGTTCTCTGATGCCTATAAAGTCCTGGAACACTTTTGATTGAATTTTTTGGTAAAATGTGTTAAAATTAAAAGACCGAGGTATTTGTGCAGAAAGTTGCACGACTTAAAGCAATGACAAAAAGGGTCTGTATCTTCAAATATTTCATCTCTAAATTTTATATCACTTAATTTCTCAGATGCACCCATCAGCTAATCATAACATTTATATCAGCTCTGGAAATTATTGATTCTGACAGTAACTTTCTCCCACATGGTCCTGGTTAAATATAGATAGCACATTGCTGGTATATAGCTACTGTGCTTGCCCCTCTTGCCCCTCTAAGGGATCTGGCAAAATTAGTCCTTGCCAATATGGATATTTGTCTTACTAATGCTGAAGACAACTCACAAGTCCTTATGGGTTGAACTCTTTATGTTCAAACCAAAATTTCAAGTTTTCCCTGTCTTTTTATTTTCCTAACAGGATGAAGAACAAGACCCCCTGCTTCATAACTTTGCCCAGTTAAAGGAAGTCCTTGGAGGAATATCAGGTAAGCATACCTAATAACTCACACAACTTTTACCTGAACCTTAAGTTCTTATGTCTCATTGTCCATTTCATGTGATTTTTAAAAAAATATGCCAGGCTAAAATGCTCATATTTCCAATTTCCCTTGGCTAATCAATAATATGATATAATGTGGTGTCTTGGAATGTTAGTGATGTTGTAATGTAACATGGTCCAATTGCTTTATATTGATGTTTCAACACACTTCCTTAGATCCGCTCCCAGAGTGATTTGTCGTGTTATGATTTTTTCGATCATTTCATGATATCATTCAATAGCTTGTTGCATGAGTCATTGGTGTGTGAGATAAATCTACCTCCCAGGGTAGGTCTGTTATGCCTGTGTCATGAGCATCATTGATGTTAATGATTAATATTAATATTAATCTTAAATTCTATGATGATCCACCATTATTGCACATGGTTGACTTCTCGGGAGACAAACAAATTTACACTTATTTTGCCCTTAGATGGGCCTTTATAAAATATTTTTTGTTGGTCCTTTGGAATTTTTTTAGGTTTTTGTGGAGTAGAGCAATTTCTGATTGGAAATTTTTAAAATGCCTTTTTTAAACTAAAGAAAAAATTGAAAAAATATCAATTTAAATGACATTGCTAATAATAGAAAGCCTAGAAGTGATGAAGACAAAAATTAAAAAAATCTAAAACTAAAAAAGATTGATATTATAAATTTTTCTAGAATTAAAACCATTTATTTTATATTGGTATAGATCTACAAGCAGTTGATGTTATAGTTATTTTGGGTCCATTCCTTGATGTCATCAGATCAGAAGACACTACTGGTCCAATCACTGGTTATGCCTTATCTGCTGTGAATAAATTCCTGTGCTATGGACTCATTGGTAATTTATCCACTGGGAAATATTTCTTCATTTTGTAAATACATGGAATAAAGTACATTGTGTTTTAAAGAAATTAAAATTACTTCACTCAAAGCCTTTCCCTTGGGAGGATGTGGGTTTAATCCTTTAACAGGCAGGGCTCTTCCTATTGATGAGTAAAATTGTCTGGCATTAGCCAGAGTGAAGTACTAAAGTGTGGCCTTGCTCTTCAATGGGTTAAAATTGCTTTCAGGTTATAGCAAAAGTTACATGTAAAAATGTTATAATGTCTTGTTGTGATGCTAAGGCATTGCTTGGTAGAGATATTTGGCAGATTATGCCTAAACACTGTTTTATCTCATTCAACATCAAAACAAGCTCTTAAAACCCGAGAATAACTTTAAACAATTTTATTATTTGACTTATTACTGCATCATTTTCAGTGATTCTATTTATTTTATCTTATTTTATGTTCACTTTCTGACATCATTTAATTGTTATTCCTTCTTTTTCTCCCATTCTCATCTTTTCTTCTCTTTCTTCCTTCCTTTCATTTTTTTATTCTCCTTTTGTTCTTTAATTGAAAAGTAAAGGTAAATTTTACTTAAGCAGGGTGACCTGTTATTCATAAGAACTCTGCAGTATACTTTGAGTATGTTTTGAAAATGTCTTGTGGTGCAGTACGTTATGTTTTCAGCATTAGGTTTGGTCACTGTGGAACCCCCTACCCAACCAAAATTCTTACTGATGTGTTCAATCAATTTTGACTTGCCTTTAATCTAATTTTCTTTTCCCCACTCCTTTTTATCATATTCCTGTTCCTAGACCCATCATGTAGCAGTGCTCCATCTGGGATAGAAAGCCTGGCTGATGCAGTCACTCATGCTCGGTTTGTGGGAACTGACCCAAGCAGTGACGAAGTAGTGCTTATGAAAATACTTCAGGTTCTTCGTACCTTACTTTTAACTCCTGTTGGTGCTCACTTGACAAATGAATCAGTCTGTGAGATCATGCAGTCTTGCTTTAGGATATGTTTTGAGCTCAGGCTAAGTGGTAAGTTACATGTGTACAGTGCAACACAAGGTAATATATTGTAATAAAATACAATGCAATACAGTGCAATACAATGCAACCAATATTGCAAGCCTTTTTCTCAAGCATCCTACTTGCTTTGTTAGCCAGGGCTTTCAGTTTAAGAAAGAGTGGTCCAAATTAATGAGAGAGTAAACTATCAACATCAATAGAAATACAGAAATTTTAAGCTCTCAGTCGTAGTTAATACTGAACTTTTTGTGTGGCAATAAAAGCACTACAGTAGTAAATGTAAGAAGTTTTGTGGTCTGTGTGGAAACACTAGTCACATTATTTAAAAATAATCCTTCATTTTCAACTGTAGAATTGTTACGTCGGACAGCTGAGCAGACACTGATGGACATGGTCCAGCTACTTTCATCAAGGTAAACAATGTGGGCTTGCTTTTGGTGTATATTTGAAAATCTAACAAATTTGTATATGTGAAATGAAAGAGGAATGTACATCTACAGCATAATTTCTGCTTCACTCCTTATCAAGGATACCTACATTACCATTACACCTACTACCATTCTCTAGTGTATTTCAAAAGCTAGTTAAGCCAACCTGCTCTATAAGTTCTTTTGTGTGATAGCTCTGTTGTAATACAGCACTAAAACATTTTTTGATAGCTGCACTACTGTACAGTAGCTTGATATGGCTGTGTTTTTTTAGACTACCCCAACTAAAAGAAGAGGCAAAATCAGGAAATGTGCTTCCCAATATAAGAAGGGTATGCTTGTTAGTTTGTTATTGTGTATCAGCTGCAGTTTTGTTTCACATAAAAATTTAGATTTTGAACAAATTCAGTATTATACTGGGTAAAAGAAGAGGTTACAATTTCAGGAAGGTAAAAAACAATACTTAAGTTTTATACATTTAAATTTACATAGCCCCTTTTGTTGACAATGTTTTGAAGAGTGGGCTTGGTATACATAAGTGGAATTATTGTATGTATGTATTTATGGCTTGTTTAGCAAATGGCTTCAGTTATCTTATGTTTCACTATGTTGTACCATTAAATTAGTTAACACACTGCCTTAGATCCACTTCTAGAATGAAGGGCTATGGTATGATTTTATGGTCATTTCATGCCGTCATTCAACAGCTTGTTGCTGCTCGTTGGGAGTGCTTGAGTCATTGGTGTGTGAGATTAATCTACCTCCATGTGAAGGTCTGTTATGCCTGTGTTTTGAATGTCATTGAATTTAAAGATTAACGTTGCTAATCTTAAACTCGGTGACGATTCAACTGTGGTCGCACCTGGCTAACATCACAGGAGACAAATAACAAAGGTTAAGATAAACCCAAATTTTCCGTAGATACATAAAAACATTATGTTATAATTGACTTCATTCGGTAGTAATACGAGCCGATGCATTATAGATCAGGGTTGTCGTTTAACTCTTTCCTGTCCAAGAACGTTGGCCAGAGTAAAATACAAAAGTCTCCACAGGTCACTGAGGACCTATACAGACAGGAAGGAGTTCAGGCGATAGATTTTAAACCTTCGGTGACTCTTTCTTGTCCGAGGACTTTCCCCTGGACGAGTAAAATCGTCAGACGTTAGCCAGAGTCAAATACTAAAGTCTCCATAGGTCACTGAGGACCTGTACGGACAGGAAGGAGTCAAGGAGATAGGTTTTAAACCCTGGTTAACTCTTTCCTGTCCGAAGACTTTCCCCTTGACGAGTAAAATCGTCTGGCGTTAACCAGAGTAAAATACTAAAGTCCCCGTAGGTCACTGAGGACCTATACGGGCTGGAAGGAGTTAAGACCTGCATTCGGACTAAACCATCCGCTTGTTTGGTATTTAATGTCCGGTACGTTAACGTGACAGTAACTCTTTCACTGGGGACTTTTAATATTTTATAAAAGTAGAGTGCTGTGTGTGTGTTTTATATTCAGTCTACGCAGCATCCTACATTTTTACGTCGTTCTCTGGATCTTATCCAGGTCTTCAAACGATCAGGTGGTATCTCGAAACGAAACAAGAAATCTCCAAAGCCTAAGCGAGCGAGCTTTGCCACTACAACCTCGGCAGATGTTTCCTCCACAACCTCCGATACAGTCCCTTTTGCTGAGTCAGAACCGTCAAAAATGCAAACCACTCCTACTGATAATGAAAAACCACAACTTGCACCAGAGGATGAAAGCAAACAAGATGAAGAGTGTAAACAGCAATCAGACCAACAACATCAAGTACAGGATCGAGTGTCTAGTGACAATTTATCTCTTGATTTACCTGGTCCTGAACGAGATCCTTCAAGGTGACTATTGATTAAAGAACAACGCTGGGTTCTGTAGCGTCCGCTAGGGTTTACCTGTATACTAACCTTTGGCCCATTACAAATGGCGGGATTATTATGCTAATTAAATGGAAAATTAGTTTAGTTGTAGCTGATTGTAATTGAGAAAGAAATGTAATTGTGAATTGTAGATGTAATTGTAACTGAGTTACCGAATAACTTTTATTTTCTCGTAAATATGTTGTGGACCCGGAAGATATGGCCTTTACTGGTCTTTAAGAGATGATTTCACGGCTGTTTAGCAAATCTTGATGGATCCCTCACTGGTTTGCTTGGAATTGGAATAGTCCAGTTGTATTCAGCATATGCAAATGCCAGGGGATCCTTTCGATTAACCTCGAACGAAAACAGTGTAGTTGCAATTGATAAAATTGATTCTCTGATTCCCTAATACAGGGCGCGTAAGAGGTCGACCTTTCTGAAAAACGATAAAACGGTTGGTAGGTTGTAAGGTATTATCCAAGTATCGATTCCAAAACATAAAAAGTAATTTCATATATTATCTTTTTGTATTTTTTATTCTGTAGTCCCGGAAATGGTAACTCTGATATTCCTCAAATGTCTGAGGGAACTGGCACTCCAACTTGCGATTCCGTGGCAGCTCATGTGATGACCGATCCACTTGAAGGAGAACCTGGGGCAGAGGATGATGTCATCGACAAGGTAATTACGTCAAAGTCTATTTTACTGTTTTTTACATGTCGCTATATTAGAATACAGCCCGCTAAACTTGGCCATAGGTTTGAATAACCGGCACGTATAATGTTTGTTACCGTCGGTTGCTACCGGTAACACTTTTTCTCTCGGTTCTTTTGAGTGATGGCGAATCGACAAATCGCAAGCAAGCATATATTTCTAGGAAAAGGCCGATTAAACGTGACACATTCAGACAGCGTGACAGATAAGCAGGACAGGTTAATAGGCCTTTTGCGTCAATTTGTCACGCGGTACAAAATTAGCTATTTTGGAAGGCAAAGGAATGTAACCGTGAACGAAAACAGTAAGAGGCCATTCATCAAAGCGCGGTTTTCTTTTGTTCTATATGCTCTCTCGGACAATTTGCCCTCCAGTTTTGTGGTAACTTTATATCACGTGCCGTATTCTTAAAAAAGGCCTATTGAAAAGTAAAATAACAGACTAGATGGGAGTTCGTCAGACAGACAGACTGTCCAACCGATGAACAGACACGGACAGAAATTCGCAAGTGAATGAACAGGAAGACGGTGTCGAAGATACTTCTAGAGGTAATTGCTGTTCAAAACAAAAGAAAGAACTTAGCAGCATCTCGTCATTATATATTTGTTATACGATTTTTTTTGTCTAGGAGAGTCGAACTAGTGGTGGAACGGAAGAAGACAGCCGTAGTGACCTCGGACATGGCATTTCAACTGAGACTATCGACAATGATGAGTCCTTGGAGGCAAGTCACTCTGATGTTGCCTCGTCGGAATCTTCAGTTGCTCAGGAAGAATACGTGAGCGCTAAAGGAGTGAGATTCACTCCGCCAGAGGCCCACAAAGAAGGTATGGAATATTGAAATTGCATTGCTTCGGAAACTCGGTCATAGTTAAAACATTTAGTTTAAGGAAACGGATTTTTTAAAATAAAATACAACAGTATAGGACCGGTAATGTGAAAAATTGAGAGAAAATTCACAGATTTCTGGTAAGCATCGTGAAAAACCAAGATATGATTAGTCATGTTGATGATTGTAAGTCGAAAGTTTACCTTTTCACTCCAGCGGTTCTGTACACCTTGACATCGTCAAACCACGTGTATTTCTTTCATTCTAGGTCACGGCCCCTTGGTTCCATATGGATTGCCGTGTGTTCGAGAACTTCTTAGATTTCTTATCTCCCTGGTCAATCCACATGACAGGTATTGATTAATAATTCAAAGAAATATGCCTGGAACGGATTTAGACCCAATTGCGGCTTCGTACAATCGTGCCATAATGATGCAGTCTGGCGTCAAACAAAAGTAAATATACCTCATTAAGCAGTTAAATACGGAGCGAGTGCATAAGTACTGGCTAAATAGCTCAGTCATCTGATATTCAAAACACATCAAGAATCTCATTGGTTGATGTTTGATACCAAACTCATTTGCATTTTCTTTTTTGTATAGCAGTTAAACTAGGATATATTAAATCCACGAGGTTGAACTATATACGTATATGGCTTATATGGGTAATTTACTTCTTTTCACTTAGTGGGTATTTTGTCTACTAAGTTCTTTAGCCTCTAAATTGACTTTTGGCTTATAACTGAAAAATATAAAGCTTTGGTTTTAACTCCATATTTCGAGTCATATTTGCTGTTAACGAGCGCGCCAAACTCTGTTACACTAGAATGCATTTTAAGAGGAGTGTTTGCTCTTTTATGGGCTCGCTCCGTGTGTACGCAGCACAGCTGGATATTTTACAAGTCACATCGTAGTACTGTACACTGTACTGTCTGATAAGTTACTCATTATCCAGCAATATCAAAGTTTTTTTGAAAAACGTTACTTTTAAAATTTTCCAAAATATTAAAACGTCCGGAATTCGAACTAAATTTCGAATTGCGCAACATGTACAATTAACTCTATTCATTTGGTCTTCTTTGACTAGAGATAACCTGCTGTTCAAAAATCGCTGGGTATTTGTACTTTTCTGTCGCATTGTTTGGACTCGTCCAAAGAAAGTGTATGATAATAGTCGATATTTTTCACATATTTTCATTTTCGATTAAATTACTTGAAGTTCTTCGATAGCGAAATAATTCCTGGAATGTTTTAGGAAACTGGAACAAAACACCAACAGTTTTAATCTGCTTAGGTTACGCAAACGTTCACGTGCAGCACATAAAGATTTTTCTGTCTTCATTTTAAGGCATAATTCTGAACCAATGATTCACATTGGTTTGTCCCTGTTGACAGTGGCTCTTGAATCAGGGGCGGCACATATTGGAGCATTCCCATCTCTTATGAGTCTAGTGAGCGATGAAATGTGTAAGAATCTTTTTATGGTAAGTAAGCTTGAATTTGGTGCTTGGTAAAAAAGTTACATAACCTGATCTGGTGTTGTTGAGGAAGAGTGGCATTCATTCCCTGTTCAAAGTGCACAGACGGATGCTTATACATCACCCCTGACACCACCCCTCGCGTACAAACTTATGTTCACCCACACACTTACACAAGCCAAATAGTCATTTATTTCATGAAGACGCTTCAAATGCTGGTTTAGGATTCACGCCTGCAAACTTCTTTCAATGCACTTGCAGCTTTCGTAGCCCTGTTGGGGTAAGGGATGAAAAAAAAGCAAGGAAAGAAATATGGGTTAATAGTTTGGTTTTAATCAATCCCTTGTTGAATCCGAAATTCCATATTTCGAAGTACCACGAGTATGGCTTCCATCACGTAATGTTCAACCAATTCTTAACATTGATTCTTTTTGGTTGTTTGTTTTTTAACCACTGTTTTTTTTTTCCAAGTGAAGTGTGTATTGTGATGTTTTTGTGTACATCTGTGTACGCATTTGTTTGCTCTTAGTACTTCCCCTAATTTTGTATTCTATTTTTTGTTTAGCTTTTACAATGCGACGTGCTATCGCTTTTTACAATGGCCTTACGAGTTTGTTTCTTGTTGTTTGAAGCTCTCAGGGGACATCTTAAGTTGCAACTTGAGGTGAGTTAGCCCACACTGTTTGTTTTTTTACTCTAAAGTATCGTGGGCTTATTTTTGATTATACTGGATCGCATCATTTCTATTCTGGCCTGTACTGTAATGTTTCTTAGTTTTTTCTGTTCCTTCACCATCAAAGATTGTTGACTTTACGTGTTTATTCGCCCCTCACCTTTCCTTATAATTGTCCATCCCACTATCTCTCAGCCTTTGGCTCGTTCTGCCGCTATGTCTATGTCGTTGTCAGTGTCTTTGTTCTGTCCTGTTTCTGTCTGTTCTGCGTTGTTTTTCTTATTTCTGTCCGTCCGTTTTTCTATCTGTCTACCTGCATCTATCTATCTATCTATCTATCTTGCCTGTCTGTGGATCTGTGAGTCTTATTTTTTTTTCTTTTCCTGTCCACGGCCCTGTCATTTTCCGTACTTGTATACCATTCTCACTCTTCTCCATCTCCCATTAAATATTTGTCTTCATCCCCATTTATACCTTATTTCTGTTCTCTAACTGCGTCCGTTTCGTCCTTTCAAGTCAAACCGAGATCAGGTATGATGACCCAGACACTACATTTTTTCTTTTCCTTTCTTCCTTAGTCTTACTTCAAACGTTTGCTGGAAATCTTGGCCCTCGACCACCAAGCTGTTGTCTTTGAGAAACGGGAACTCATTCTAGATAACGTCAACCAAGTAAGTTAGCTTCGTGAAAAAGAGCTATCAAGCTAAGTTTTTATCTTCAAGGAATATTAGATTTACGATAATATTGGTTGAGTCTTAAAATATATTATTCTGACACTCGAAATCTCCTTCACCAAATATAAATGTCATTAAGTCTTTATGTTGCCTGTTTTGTGAATCTTCCATGGTAATGCCCTGTTTACTCCGTGATTCATTACCTTTCATTTCATGTTATTTCAGTTATTCCACGTCCCAAATCTTGTCTCTGAATTCTACGTTAACTATGATTGTGATATATATTGTATTAACTTATTCGAAGAATTGTGCAAAGCACTATCAAAGGTATGGACGATTGTTTACGTTTGTAAACTGCATATTATAAACGAAATTTCTGGGAAGTTTGCCGATAGGTTTATTACTCCGCTCCTTCAATAGATTTATGCCTTCTCTTGGATATACTGTTCCTACATTTAGAATGCTTTTCCGGCCGGAAGTCTGACGACGGCCAATGTCCCTGCACTGGATGCTTTACTGCAAGTTGTCCACGTAATCGAAGGTCATTGCCATCCAACTATACCGTTGTGTACTTCTTCCAAGCCGGTTAAAACGAAGTCATCTAACAAAGGAGGTACCGTTCTAAGCTTATGATTGGTTAATCCTGATTGACATTGGTACCCATTGTCATAAATAATGTCAAGATGACGGTGATCATGTTAATAAAGATGTTGGTTAGGATGGTGATGATGTTAAAGATAGTAGTGGTTAAGATGGTTATGATCACTCAGCATGGTGATGGTGGGTAGGATGATGATGGTGGTTAGGATATTGATGGTGGTTAAGATGGTGATGGTGGGTAGGATGCTGATGGTGGATAGGATGCTGATGGTGGTTAGGATGGTGATGGTAGTTAGGATGCTGATGGTGGTTAAGATGGTGATGGTGGTTAGGATGGTGATAGTGATAAGACGATGATGGTGGTAAGGATGATGATGGTGGTTAAGATGGTGATGGTGTGTAGGATGGTGATGGTGGGTACGATGCTGATAGTGGTTAGGATGGTGATGGTAGTTAGGATGCTGATGGTGATAAGATGATGATGGTGGTAAGGATGATGATGGTGGTTAGGAAGGTGATGGTGGTTAGGAAGGTGATGGTAGTTGGGATGATGGTGGTGGTAAGGAATGTGGTACAGATGGTGATGATTATAAACATGGTGATATTAGTGGTGATGATCATGATAGTAATTGTGATGGAAAATCAATAGATGATATTATTAGTGATCATGTGATGAAGGTCGATGAAATATTAACTATGTACTCACGCCACGGCGATACTTTTCCTCTATCACCACTCCTTGGCCAAATAGTATCCACGATCACGATATCTGGAACAATTCTCGAATGACGTGACAGCACGTACCACCACATACCTACAACCCAGCGACTAAAAAACTACCAACATCACCACAAGTTCCACTAAACACAATAAAAATTGACACAAACGTAATTTTTTCACGATAATACGACAATATCTATACACACCAAAGCATTGTCAATACCACAATGACAACTAAGCCACCTTCAACATATGGACTATTACTTTAACACCTTGGCGACGGAGAGTTTTCTCTTTGACGAGGAAAATCGTCGGGCGTTAGCTAGATTGAAAAGGCTAAAGTTTGCATCAGTCACGAATCTGGCACCAAGCAATTAATCATCATCATTCTTGAGTTTATCACTCTTCGATATCTTTTACCAGGTGATGATGACTCAGGCACTGACGAAAATGGTGATACCCCACCTTTCTCGCCGACTCCTCCGCCTTCTTCCGGTTATCTTATGGCAAAGAAAATGAAGATTGGCAACACTCTTGACCCCCAGTCAGACACCAAAGATATCGAGCAAATCACTTGTGATGGCTTTGATCACGACGACGGTCTTACTCATTCTTCCGCGTTGTCAGTCATGTTCGCTTCATCTGTACCCACGCCGGATGATTTAGTCAAACTTAAACAGATGAAAAAGGTATCCTGAGCAAAAGGCCTGGGACTAGCAGCAGAATAAACATCCGGTTTCACGTCATTAGTCGATCAGTTGTAACGTCCTGTGTCTTAGGTGAAACTGTTTGAAACTTTGTGTCGGTATTCATTAAAGGGAAAGGTATTTCCACTGCGAATTTAAGAACAGAATCTAGTAAAGCTCGTGAAATATTTGCGAACTTAAGTTGGAAATGGATTTGTATTTGGCAACTAGTTCCAGTCCACTTTCGTGTTTCCAGATCACCTGGAAGAGTGTGCCCAGCTAAATGTTTGTAGAAGGCATGATGGTCGGCAAGCCTATGAAGCGAATTCCCTGAATCTACCAACAACTAAAGGTCTAAAGTAGATAGGCCTGCCCCTGTATTTTTCAGCTATTTTTCATGATGGACTGTTTCAGTTAATTTCATTTACTAATTGAGCGAAAAACGGTGGAGTCATGGACATTGGTTCATTCTAAAAAAGTTTTCGATAACTAATAATTCCGAAAACGTCCATCTGATTTTGTCTAGAATGTTCCATGCATTTCTCGCGGATTAGTAAGCACACTCCTTTATCGAATAAAGTAAAAATGTGAACTGTGTATGCCACAATTAAGGATTAAACTGCTGGAACGAAAAAGAATAAAGCAACGAAAGGACAACCCATGTAGTTAACCCCTGGGCAGAGTAAGTAATTTTCCCCAACCTTTCTAACATGCAACGCCATGTGTCATTTTTTCAGTTTTAACTTGTTCTCACTCGTTTAATCTTTGAATGCTGAACACAAATTTTGTCCATGTGGGAGCTCCGAGTATGTCAAACGATCAACGAACGTTCGTCAGACTCATCATCATATCGTGGCTTCCAGTTAGGCAGCACAAATGACGAACCTGCACCTTAGCTCACCATCTGAGTCGTAGAAGCTCGATGGTTAGAACGTCTCACCGATCATCAGAAGGTTGTGGGTTTGATTCCCGTCTAGGGCTCAGAGATCATTTTTCTGAGAGAACGAGCTTGACAAACATTCTCTACTCATCTGAGTTACCAAGCGCTCACATGAACAAACTTTCTGTTCAGTATTAAGTATTTCCATCATTATTATCATATTGTTGCTTCCCCTTAGGCAGTACATATGACGAACCTGCACCTTGGTTCACCATTTGAGTCTTGGTAGCTCAATGGTTAGAGCGTCTCACCGGTCATCAGAAGGTTGCGGGTTCGGTTTCCATCTATGGCTCAGAAATCGTTTTTCTGAGGAAATGAGCTTAACGTACATGAGCCGACTTTGTGTCCAGCAATTAATATTTCAATCATCATATCGTGACTTCTGCTTAGCAAGTACATATGACGAACCTGCACCTTAGCTCACCATCTGAGTCGTGGTAGCTCAATGGTTAGAACGTCTCACCGGTCATCAGAAGGTTGCGGGTTCGGTTTCCGTCTAGGACTCAGAAATCGTTTTTCTATGATTACGAGTTTGAAGAACGTTTGCTAGTTTTGTTTAATCTTTGTCGTTTTTCTTGTCCCCACAGTTGTTGCAGGCAGGTTCCGAACAATTCAATACTAAAGCCAAAAAAGGACTAGAGTTTCTTCAGGACCATGGTTTTCTTTCCAAACCTATCAATCCTGAAGAAGTAGCAAATCATCTTCGTGAGAACATCCGACTGGACAAGAAAGCGATCGGCGACTACATTGGGGATCGAAAGAACACCAAAGTTCTTGAAGCGTTTGTTAGGTAAGTTTGTTGCAGTGAGCAAAATATCAGAGCTGGATTTTGAGCTAGAATTTCTCAATTTTTTTTTTCATTTAGATCTTTCCATTTCAATAACATGAGAATCGACGAAGCGCTGAGAACATTTCTTGAGACGTTCCGCTTGCCTGGAGAAGCTCCAGTAATTCAACTTATCCTGGAACATTTCAGCGAAGCATACTTTGTAAGTGCATTACAGTGTATTTAGTGTTACTTTGTCGACCGTTATGTCGACACTTTCGGGGTATAACTGGGTACAACGCCAATCAGACCATTTTCACGTCTTTAGGACGAACGACTTCAGCTCGCAAAGGGACAGAACTGCTACTTAAGATTGGATCTAATCCGAGACTACAGTCGTTTTAGGAGAACTGGAGCGCTTTAGAAGTCATGAAACGAGCCATAAGTATCAATCACGGTGGTCAATTAACTGTGATTTCTTTAAATGATGAAATTCTAAACGACGACGTCGTTGAAGTTGATGTCGCAGATCTTCAGGTCCCTATTAACAGCACCAAATAAACTTTTGCGGGCCAGAGTTACACCAGATATCAATTCTCACGCAAGCTCTTTACTTCCCTTTGTTTCTTTGTGCAGGCCACCCATTCTCAAGTGTTTGCCAGCGCTGACGCGGCTTTCACCTTGGCGTATGCAATCATTATGCTCAACGTGGACCAACATAATGCAAATATGAAACAACAGAAACCAATGACAGCTGAGGTAAGATAGGTAGCGGAAGTGTCATGCCTTTTAGTTTCAAATTCTGAATGTTATCTAGAGAAAACACTTTTCATCAACATTAGGAGTTCAAGAAGAACCTACGTCGGTGTAATGGTTCGGGTGATTATCCTGCCGACCTACTGGACGAAATTTATCAAGCTATAAGGTAAATTTAGCTTAAACGACTGGAAAATTAGTTTGGTTGAGGTTGATGGATAGATAGCTATATATCATCTAATCGAACCAGCTCGTACAGTAACAATCAAGCACGTTTGTATCCGTTTGTTTGCTCTAAGGATTGTTTAAGACCGAAGCTTTTCTCTGCTTTTAGGAGTGAAGAAATCGTTATGCCATCGGAGCGTACCGGACGAATTAAGGAAAACTACGAGTGGAAGGTAACTGGGTGTTGAAACTGTTCGGAAAAGCAAGTTACATAGTTTAACCGCATGGGTTTAATACTTGAGTTACATACGTCAGCATAACTATTACAAAAACTTTTAACTCTTTTCTACTGAATAAAGTATCGGAACTTTCCTTGTTTTAGAACCCCCGATTTAATTCTCGGAACTTGATGCCAAAATCTAACGCATAACTTTTAAACTTGATTTAGTATAGTGACCTACCAGGTTTTGATGCACCATTTTCTCGCCGAAAATGAAACAAATAACATTTCCAGTTCTAAGTGCACAGGATTTTGGAGCCAGGAACTTTGAGCGGAACTTTCTTCGTAGGAGCTTTCAACTGTAATTCAGCCTCCACTCGATATTTATCGATTTGATTTCGCTCGGATATTTGACTTCTGAAACTTCACATTCTGCTTGTTGTTTAGCTTCTTTTACGCCGTGGTGCGAAACCAGAAGGGAAGTATCTTCTCGTATCTGGCAGTAGTTTTGATCAAGATCTGTTTATCATGATCTGGGGGCCTACTGTTGCTGCCCTTTCATCTGTTTACGATAACTGTCTCGAAAAATCGGTTGTGCAGAAGGCAATCAATGGATTCAGGTGGGTCCAGCAATAACTGTTTGTTCCACATCCTTTTTGAATGACTGTATAAATTTGAGTTTTATGCGTTTGTTTTATACCGATTCTTTTTTCTAGAAAATGCGCTCTTATATCTGCTCATTATGGGCTCAGTGATGTTTTCGATAATCTCGTTATATCCCTTTGCAAGTTCACGACGCTTCTTAATGCTCCAGAGGTAAATCCACGACTTTCAGTTTGCTTTCTTTGTTCTCAGATTCATGTTTTAAATGAAAGTGTTTAATGCAAAACTCGTGAAGCACATTTCTTGGAAGTTTTAGCATTATTTATTATTGACCGTAACTATATATCCGACAGAATTAAAAAGTATGTCTATCGTTATTTCGAAAACTAATTAAAATGCGAAGTCGACCAGAAACAACAAAAGATCTGTACATCCTTGGAAAAACCATCGTTTAACTTTATTCGTAGTAACGACATTACAAACCGTTAAGTTTTCTCCATAAATATTTGATTTGAAAATTGTCAATGTTCATTTTTTTCCGCAAAACTGAAAAAAAAAGTCCATTTCTCTCCCCCTCTCTCTTTTAATTGTTTATTGTCTATTACGTAGATTTATATTCCCCAACTGTATTAGCTCCTTTTTCTATTTCGTTTCAGGCGGGTGAAAATTTACCTCTGTCATTTGGATTGAATCTAAAAGCCCAGCTAGCAGCTCGTACTATGTTTGCATTGGCTTATCGTCACGGCGATATCTTGAGAGAAGGATGGAAGAATATTTTGGACTGTATGTTGCAGTTATACCGGGCAAAGATGCTCCCTAGCAGTATGGTTGAGGTAAGAACATTTGCAGACGTACTGTTAAAGTTGAACATTTTTCAATGAGGGTTTGAACGAGAACTACGAGAGCCCAATAAAATTTTAAACCCTGTAATGATAAACTACGGACATGTTTGTAATGTTCTTGTTGGTAATACAGTACATGAACCGAAAAGAAACTAATGTCATATTTAATCAATATACATGAGAACATGTGTACATATAGAATCAATGACAAAACCCCACGGACACTTCTCATAAATGTACCACGCCTCTCCCCCCTTTCAATGTTGAGTACCAGAAGTCCGACTGACTACATCGCACATTTTCCTCCAATCATCACGACCCTGTAGTACACCAACGTTGAAAGGGGGAGCGGGTCATAATTTTATATATGACTTAATGCTGAAATTACTTATTTTTAAGGTGGCCAAAGAGGTTTTTTCAGTGATTGTAGCAAACTGGAATTTCGATTTTCTTTTCAAAGCACGCATTCACATTAAAATTCTATGTCAAACACTAACAAGAGCTTTTCCTTCTGCTTCTAATGCAGATTAGAAATATCTTTTTGCCTCCTATTTTCATACCGCATTTTTAAATCTAGAATTAGATGGGGAAAATTTAGATCTTACTTGAGTTTGGTGTATTTCGTGAAACGCCTTACTTTCTCCACCGACACATCCTTGTCCTGCTCTAACCTTCGGTACCCTTCCCTTTTGTTCCTCTATCTTCACGTCACCTCTCTGCTTCTTCTGCTTCTTAAATGATTTTTCCTACTTAATTGGCAGGTTGAAGATTTTGTTGACCAAAGCGGTAAAATTTGTCTCCTACGAGAGGAACTTCCAGTAACTAGGTAAGCAATACCAGATGAAATTATACTAGACGAAAAAATAAGTTTGCAGCTCATACATTCTAGTTTGCAACGATGAAAAGTTATTGCAAAGACTTTGTTTGCCACATCTGCACCTAATGTAAAGCTGCAAATGCCGTTATTTGGGAAACATTTGCACCTACTGCAAAGTTTCAAATACCGTGATTGGATCTAACATGCTTCGTAGCAAAACCTTTGCAAATTCGTTTATCAAGTTCGCAGCGTCGCAAACTCGTGTGTAAATATGTTTCAAACCAGAAGCGATGTAAATTTGAAATTGCCGGTTTGACTTTCGGTTTATTACCAACCGCTTTGTATTTTCCTTTTAGACCAGACTCTTCTATTTTCTCTTCATTTTATCAATATTTCCAAATGAACTCCGATCCATCAAACGCCAAAAACCAAGGAAGTGAGGACAAAGAGGCAGAAGAAAAGGCAGACACTTGTATCAAGGTAGACTGATATGTTGATAATTTAAAATTAAATCACCGTTCTAGTTACCAATCCCTTAAAGTTTTGCATGGTGATAATTGATATATTATGTATAGTTTGTGGAACACCACGTTTTATTTTAATGCTAAGCGTTCGACCTGTTGACTCAGGACTTCATCAGACCAATTGCCAACGGCCCGTTGGCTCACGTCATAAATACGAAACAACTGTTAGAAATCACCCAAGACAGCAACGCTCCAATACTCCACTAGTATACCGTTTTAGTTGTTCATAACGATCTTGAATTGAAATACGTCAGGTGGTTTTAATTACAGTTAGATATAGGTCATCGTTGCAAGACACTATAGAAAAATTGCTTTTTCGAGTAAACTTGCCTGTCGAAATATTATTAAGAATAAATATAGTAGTACGGAGATGTTATTCAAGTTAAATTCGTATTCAGTTTTAATTTCCCAATTTCTAGGAATGCCGTCCGGAGCTTCTTATCACAGAAAGCAAATTTCTACGATCTGACTCTCTTCATGAATTAGTGAAGGTAACGCC
Organism: Nanipora kamurai; assembly: GCA_036872915.1. Classification (NCBI taxonomy): domain Eukaryota; kingdom Metazoa; phylum Cnidaria; class Anthozoa; order Scleralcyonacea; family Helioporidae; genus Nanipora; species Nanipora kamurai. The sequence continues at coordinate 854,594 of JBAHVQ010000507.1, forward strand.
ATGTTATTTACGTCGATAACCATCAAGCTTTAAGGTGGTATCATTTTTCACAATTCTGGAATCAAGATTCACGGAATAATATTGTATTTTCTGGGGTCTGCTCTTTAAGTATCCGAGGAATAGTAATGGGAACGAACTGAAGTGTTGAGGACATGTTGATTACAGCCTATGACAGGTGAAAAGCTTTAAGGTGGCTCCATACAGTTTCCCGACAAGTGGAGAATGCAAGTTTGACCCCCATTTTTTTTTTGATTGAAAGCTTTCTTCTGGGATAGGTATTTAATATGACAAATTAAAAAAAATTCAATAGATTTTTTTTACCAGAAATTAAGAAAATTGATTTTTTTCAGTTTTACAAAAAAAATATCTACGGAATTTTTTTTCTAGATCGTCTTATTAATTACCCATCTAGAAAGAAAGTTTTTGTGAAAAAAATGAGGGTCACCAAAGTTTTTTTCGAAATAAATTAGATTGAACGGTAACTGGAAGCCATTTTGAAACGTCGCTGTTGCCATAGCAACAACCTGACTCCTAATTTCGTCATATTTTTGGATGCGTGGAATGCGTTTCTATGTATTACATTTAGTTTTATTCTTCTTTCAAAGTGTTCATGTACATGTTTCTTAGGTCTCAAATTTGCATTCTCAACTTTTCGCGAATCTGTATGGGACCAGCTTAATCGGCAGCGAATAAATTGCCAGAATTTTTACTACCCTTGTAGAGAAAGTAATGTTTTTCATTACATAATATTAGGCATACGCGAAAAGAACCGAGTGGTTGCATTTTGGTGTTCTTTTCCCTCGCCAAGAGGAGGAGAGTTGGGAATCTTTTTCCAGCAGGATATATGAAGAGATACTTGGTACCAGTGAGAACTAGTCCGCTTTAGGCTAATGTAGACAGTGTTGTTCAAATTTACCATGGAATATGAATTGCAAATCGTTTCTGAAAACTGAGGCAGTTTTACGTTCAGAAGCAAGAAGGACTCTACAGAACGTTCGAGTCCAATACATGAAACATTTGAAACATCGGTTGCCCACACTTAAAAGGATGGCTGTTAGTGCTTTGTGGACGATAACTTGGAATTTATGCCACTAAGGAAGTCTCCGGATAACCACCTACGACACCGCGTTAAGTGGAGACTGTACTCTAGTCAATTTTTGGTACAGTTCTAATATCATTCTTTCTCATCTGCATTCTTTAGGCTTTAATATTCGCATCTCAGGGGCCAGAAAAGCAAGATGCCATGAACAATTCCTACGACGAGGATTCGGCTGTATTTTTCCTTGAGCAGCTTATCAATCTGACCTTACAAAACAGGTAAACAAACTCAACGGTTTACTCTTTTGCCATATCCAGTAATAAAAACTTAATGAATGAGCGGGAGGTTCTTACTAGAAAGTTATGCTTCCCGCAGTATTTTAGTACAGACCAAGATGCGAAGCATCGAAGTCTGTGCGAAAGACCAAGGGCAGTATAGTTTTCTAGTAAGGACCGAGATGGCTTGCTTCGCGAGCGGTCAATTAACGTCTTTTTCGCCAGTTCTGGAAACATATCAAAAGCTTGAATGTTTAAAAATTCAAGCGGATGGTGTTCGTCTAAAGGGTCAATATCGCCGAGTTGGTTTTTTAAATCGACTTCGAAATTCATGTAAGCTTGGAAAGAGTATCTTTTTGCTTACAGTTCGTTCATTTCTAAAGCTTTTTTGTTTCAGATAACATTTGTCTATTCCCGATAAAGACCGGTCTTTGCAAGTTTGTTAAGACCGGTCAGGGGCCAGCCAAATTGCAGAAAAAAGCGTAATAGGCCGCTCGCGAAACAAGCCAGCAAAATGAGGTAATTTACCTTTTGCAATTCCTTTTTGCTGATATTACAGGGACCGTGTTTCTCTGCTTTGGGTGAACGTTCGAGATCATCTTTCCAGTATCATCATAAACAGCACGAGATGCAGGTGAGTAACCTTAGGTCGAATTCTTGCACAACCTGACGATAGCCTAAATGTTTAATTGATCTAACTCGTGGTATGACTCCTAAATGCGTTATAACGTTTATCAAGAGTTCAAAGGGAGAACAGTTTATTTCTAGCTAATACGGTTACTTAATTTCCGTTGTTTCCTGCGAAACCAATCCCCGATTTCATTGAATCCTGTCACTTAAACTCTGGGATAAAGTTTTGTGAAAACGGATAAGGTTATCTATATACTCCGGTACCCTTCAAAACTAACTCTGAAACTACAACAAACGAGCCTCAAATATGAGTAGAACCTGAAATAACCACGAAGTTACTTTAAAGTACCCTTAAGCTTAGTAGTGGGACCCTGAATCAACCTGGAAGTAACGTTACCTTGCTTCTGCTATCTGAGTTGTAGTAAGTCGATATAGTTAGTTGGCTAATGTTCGAATGGTTGCGAGTTTGAGTCCCTTCTGGACACAGAGCATTGACAGTCTATCGAAGGCTTAGCTCGGCAACACTGTAGATGACTCCCAGTTTACTCCTCGTAAGAACAGTTTAGTATTTATTCATGACGTTCACTTGATCTAGATCACCAGAAAGAATCGTTCAGTTGTTACTGATAAGGCTATCCAAGCACTGTGGTTGTTTTTCCTTTCTTGTAACTGATTCTGATACTCAGTCGTTGCAAATAAACTTATCCATTTGGTTTCTTCTTTGCTTCAACCAGTCCCATAAAGGATAGCCCTCACTGAACCTCCATGACAACTAGTGGACGTTCGTTAAGTTCATTCTCTCAGAAAAACGATTTCTGAGCCCGAGACGGGAATCGAACCCGCAACCTTTCCAATGTACATTTCCATCATTATTATTATATCGTGACTTCCGCTTAGGCAGTACACATGACGAACCTGCACCCCTAGCTCACCATCTTACTCGTGGTAGCTCAATGGTTAGATCGTCTCACTGGTTATCAGAAGGTTGTGGGTTCGATTCCCGTCTAGGGCGCAGAAATCGTTTTTCTGAGAGAACGAGCTTGACGAACGTCCACTAGTCGTCTGAGATTTACCAAGCTACCACATGAACTAATTTCGTGTTGAACATAAAGTACATGGGTAATTCATGTTGACTCCAGTGGCACTGGACACATAACAGATAGGTGTTCGGGAAGTAGGTAAACTAGGTGAAACAGTTCGGTAATATTTGATTCGATGATACGGGTTACCTCCCAGCATTAATACTGAACCCATAACATATAAACCGTGGGATCCTCTACTTCGTGTTCCTTCGTTATCAATCCAAGATCAGTGCTGGATGAGTTTTGCTGAGTTGTCATTTGCTCATTGCGACTTAGTTGCAGTTATTCTCTAAGGCCAGTTTTATGTACGTAGGAAAGATTAATCGATTCACTTCACTCATTATATTTCTTGCATGTCCCAGCTTCTTACTGGAGCGTGCTGTAGTTGGTCTCTTACGACTTGCTGTTCGACTATTGCGCAAGGAAGAAATCTCCGGCCAGGTCCTTGGTACGTTGCGAGTTCTCCTGATGATGCCGCTAAACATACTGCAGGCGTGCGGAAGGCACATTTCGTACGGACTGCACGAACTCTTACGGACAAACGCGGCAAGTATAAAAACCGCTGGGGACTGGACAACCATGTTTACATTACTGGAATGTGTTGGAGCTGGAGTGTGTCCACCTACCGTAACTCCAGGCCCGACTTCGTCCTTTGTCTCACTCAGTAAAGACACCATCGAAGAGGACTCAGTCGAATACGGCATCACGGGAAGTGTGACGTCATCGGATAGCGACACGAACTTAACCGCTGAGGGTACGGCGAATGGTTGTAATGGAGATTCATGGTTATTGATCGGTAAGGACGGTGGTGAGATATCCTCGAAGAACCAATATAACCTAACGATTAGTGAGACACTTGGCAAGCACGACAGCAAGTCGTTTGTCAAGTCCTGTCAGTCCCTCGCGTTCATCCTGCGTGACGCGAAACACGTGTCGTCCGAGAACTTTCTGAGGTGCGTTCACGCGGTGCGCGTCTTCGGCGAGGCACTTGTCGACGGAGGCCTTGGGAAGAGGTTGGTCGATCATCCACCGAAGACGACCGAGTATGAATATCGTCGCGGAAGTTGGGCGAAGCAAGGAAAACGGTCTACTGGGAAAACGAAGAAAGCTAGTCCGAGCTTGAAAACCCGGAAAGGGGTTAAAAATTTGAACGCAGGGGTGATTGAAGACGAGGTGGAGATTTACGAGACAATTAATAACACGTACGACGCTATGTCGCTTCAATTAATTGAACTTATTTACACTTTGCACACGAGCGCTTCGTCGTATTTCCCGGAGAGAAGTGCAGATGGTGAGATGGTGGAATCGCCGGAGGTGCAGTCGTGTCTGTTGTGGGCTAAATGCTGGTGTCCGCTGCTCCAGGGTATCGCACAATTGTGTTGTGATATCAGGAAGGAAGTGCGCATGTCTGCCCTGACTTACCTCCAGCGCGCCCTACTGGTGCCAGATTTGCAGTCGCTTGGAGCTTTGGAATGGGAGGCGTGTTTTAATAAGGTATGTTCGTGAGATCTCATTTTATCGTGTTTATTAAACCTAAACCATGGCATGAGGAAAATTAGGGATTAGATATTCCCAAAAGTCGAGGTAAATGAAATTCCGAAACGTCGTTGGCCCGCTGGACTTTCGAAAGCCTCCTAAGGATTGAGGGAATATTTAATCACTAGTTTCCCAGCATGTCATGGTGTTAGTTCGTAATATTACAATTATCGAGGAACCACGTAGCCTGTGTAGAACCACGAGTTCTTTCTTACAAGAATTATACCTGAGACACCAGTAATAAGTAAGAGTTCAGCCAGGTTTTCGTTTTAGAGCACGCGTGGGGTTAGGTTAATCAAGCACTTCCGTCCAACGCATCCTTGCCGAATCTTGTGTGTTTGCGACGCATGAACGTTCTCCGAACAGTCTCAACAGCAATCGTATGCTGTCAAACTTTACCTCATGAATGTCAATGGAAGTCTGTTTAGAAATTTTTCCTCCGAAAAAGTAAAACCTAGTCTAAATTTTCCTATTCATCTTGAACAAGGAAAAGTTAAAACCGGTTTGTTTGCTAATGACGGAATTTGGAGATTACCTGTCCCCCACTTAAACAACTAGAGCAAAGGTAATTATTTAACCGTTTCTTTAACCCTTTACCCGGCAGGTCTTCAGGAGGTCTCCCCTTGACGATTAAAATCGTCTGGCGTTAGCCAGAGTAAAATTTATAAATTGCCAAATGGCAACAGTGCCGGAGAAAGAGTTAAATATATTTACTTAACATTATGTGTAGGAAAACTTTCAGTTAAACTGAGCTTAACTAAAGTGACTAAATAGGAAATTTTGATGATTATCATTCACTGCAACATCTTTTAAACAGCTATGTCATCACTATCAATTTTATTTTTTGCATCTTCTATGAGTTAATTTCTTTCAAATCCTCTTTCACCACGATTTCCTAATTTTCCTTTACGAATTATTTATGTGCTTGAAAAAAAGTAGTTGTTGTTGTGAGACGATTATTCCATGACGCAGTTCCATCTGTAGGAGAGCTTTCTCTTCTAAATAATACGTGATCAGTATCATTTGTCCAAAATCTTTCTTTCGTTCTCTCTTAGGTTTTATTCCCAATGCTTTCAAAGTTACTCGCCGTTTCTAACCAAAGTGATACAGTCGGTCTGGAAGAGACGCGAATGAGAGCAGCGACGTTATTAAGCAAGGTAGACACAACATTGTTGAGATTTTAAGTGTCACGAAGTTCCTAAACTGGTGGTGTTGTTGATTTTCTAAGGACCTAAGCTTATGAAACGTTCGCGTAACGTCGCGATGTAGTTTGCTTTGACATGTCTGCAACGGCTTTATGATAAACCAAGGACACAGGAAAACTCTGAGGTCCAGGCGGATTTCGATCCCGCAACCTTCGAAATGCTGACTACACACTCTAACCATTGGGCTGCTAGAACTCAGATGGTAGAACAAGTTTACTTGAGGTAAAGCTGGGGCAAGTCAATCGGTAACGATTGACTGGATTGCATGTCGGTGGAAGAAAAAACATGCTACCTAAGAATTACTGTAATCTGACGACTTGGAGTCCGGCAAGTCATTGCCGAACCTGACTCGTCCAGGTTCAATTACTTTAAGTGGTTTGATGGTTAGAGCGTCTCACAAACAGTTGCGGGTTTGAGTCCTCAGGGTTTTGCTGAGTCCATGGCTTACCAGTGTTTGTACGGAAACACGTAATGAAGCCTTTCATGGTTTAAGACTGGTATATCCAAAAACAAATAAGAGCTGGAGATTGTTTCGACGACTTGCTAAAGCTCTGCACCTAAAAAGTTGCTCGTTAGACAAAGCTTTGGCTTGATTAAATGATAACATTGTGACCAGACTTTTTGCAAGTCTGCGGCAAAAACACTTCGCAAAACGTCTGTGAGATTTTTGTGGTGGATATACTGACATAGCTCTTTTGACAAGCAATCAAATTTGGTGAAACCTAAAACATACACTCGTTGCTGGCATTAACACGGAAAACTGGTACAAACAGATGATTTGACGTGAGCAAAAGGATACGAGACGTTAACAAAGACTTGCTATTGCTCATTGCCAAAAAGTTTTGTAAGGCTACTTGGTGGAAAGTACCTGGTGACATGATGTTAATGTCATGTCTTAGTTAATGCCCCAAATGTTTTTACTTATATCCAGAATAATCCGTTAGTGTTAGATTTCCGCTGACTGGGGAATCCTGGTGTTTGAATCGGTGGTCCCAAGTGACATGAAATAATCTGTGACTCGGTGGAGTAGTTATTATTCTCTCTTTTTTTTTGACTGTCAGGTTTTTCTTCAACATTTGAATGTACTGCTTTCCTTGTCGACATTCACTGCACTTTGGTTAACCATCTTGGATTTTATGGACAAATACATGCATTCTGATCAGAGCGACCTCTTGGTAAGATTGATTGTCGTTTTGTTGTCCGTATATATATCTAAGGTTGATCTTGCTTACCTCCATGACGTTTTTAGGCTCAACATAAGTCTACAAACGAATTAAAGGTATAACTAAACAAACAAACAAATAGAGATAAAATTAAACATATTCCGAAGAATAAAGCCATCTTGAAAACTCAAGATATGAGTCAATACAAGACAAAACGATTGTTGAAACTGTGATATTTCGACTTTATTTCTAAGTCATCCTCAGACAGAATGATATTACAATAATTCTGTCTGAGGATGACTTTGAAATCGACTTTGAAGTCGAAATATCACAGTTTCAACAATAGTTTTGTCTTGTATAGAACAGCACCAAACAACGAATTGGCAAATGAACGAATGAATGAGGCAATATCCATATAGGGTAGCCTACGAAGCAGGCGCCTAGGTGGTAGAGCTAACGAACTTCCCCGAGAGCGCCTGCTTCGCAGGCAACATACAGGGTAGCATAGGCAACTTTCAATCCCACAAGGAGTACTTTCCAAACTTTCCATATACGACCATGACATGTCAAGTATGTTATCAATCATAATACTCTTGAAATAACTTGTACGGTGTTTGTCAACACCACTATGTGAACTGGACAATCACGGACATCTGTGAATTTCTTTTAATCCCCTACTCCCCTTTCTTATTGAGGACTTTTATTCATACTTCGGTTCTCTACAGTCTGAAGCCATTCCGGAGTCTTTAAAGAACATGCTGTTGGTGATGTCCACCGCTGGCATATTCCACGACAATGACGCGGAGCCAAGTAGTGCTGAGGTCCGTCACTACACCGCTCTTTGGCAAGTGACCTGGGAAAGAATTGACTGTTTTTTACCAAACCTCAAAAAAGAGCTTTTTGAGACGAGAACCCGAACCTCTCCCCCAGTCGAAACGGAAACCGCAGCTCCAGAAATGACTCAAATCCCAACGGAAGGAAAAGAAACATGCAACGTGGCAGTAGAGCTAGGGTCGAAGTCTGAAGGTAAGATTGTTGACGAAGGTCTTCTTCAGGACTCACGCGTGTCTAGCTTGTGAATTTGGTCTATACTTATATAAACAACACAACACCATAAGATCAGAGGATACAACAGGACAGAGCGCAGCAAAAGTGAGCGAAATAGCACAGTAAATCCCAGTCTAGCGCAACTTTCAATACGAATAGGCATAACAGAACACACACGGCACAACACCAAAAACCCAACGCAACACAAGACTTGGCAAACGAAATTGAACGCAATGTTATTTTGAATCAAGATTAGGATACGGTACAAAATTTTAAATTAAAATCTTGAAGAAACCCGAAGGGCAGCTAGGTAAATTAAAATAAAGAAACAGGAATAAATTGAAGATAGGACTTGCGAACTCAGTGATAATTTGTCGACTTCATTGCCAAGTCGTTCGTGCTCATAGTTTATTGGATATCGAAAACACGAATGAACAAACCATTGTTGGCGACCACTTTGATAAATCAATATACTCAAAGATTGTTTTGCTTTTTAATTTATGGCAGCACCCCAGACCTGTCCTCGGGCTAGTTCACCACTGCTAGAAGGTCAAGAGACTGTAGGCTCACCTTCAAAGGTATGCGTCATGTTGCAGCCGCCGTTACCATCTCTTGCTGGAAGTCGAAGCTCGTCGCCCACACAAAAGGGATCATTATCCGACGTGGCCCAAACCCCTCCGACATCTATGCCAATCATCTTAGCACCCAGTCCCCTTTCACGAATTCCCATATCTCAGGAAGTAAACGTCGAGGTTTCCAAAGAGAATACGCCGTCTTCGCTCGACGAACCTGTGGCTAATGACAGCGAAGATTTAACGGCGGAAAAAAGCGACTCACCACCAGTTGTACACGATGTGTAGAAGGTTTTAAAAGAAATTGTCAGAAAAAAAAGACAAAATACAGAATTTTCAAGACACTGATGTATATCAAAAACGCTGGAATTTTCAATTTTACTTCTGCAGTGATGAATTAGTTTTTAAAATTGAATCAGTTAATTATGACAAAATAAAGACAGTGTATAATAATAATAAATAATTGTTTCTTTTATGTATTTCAATACGAACGTGTGTTAGTAAGGCAACTGCTTCGATTAGATCAAGGCTGTCAGCCCTTTCTTTGAGACTACATATTTTAGTCATGTTAAAGTTCTGCATAGTTGGTGCTACTCCGTCGTAACTTACTCCTTGTCGAGACGACTTTTTCTATCTGAACTCAAAAGTTTGAGAACTGCCGAGATTTAAAATAGAAAACTATGTTGCTGAAGTTTCGTTCGAAGGCCCACTTTTCCCGTTTATTTGTTACTTTTTCAAATCTCACCGATTTAGTTCAGTCTCATGTCTATATTTAATCCCTTGATTGACCGTCCTGTTGCTAATCGTGCGACGTGGACAACACGTTTTCCGGATTTTCTATCGTAAGCTATTTCAAACGATTCAGAATTGGACGTCGGTCATTCATGGTCATAAATAAGTGTGCCATGGCTCCTTTGGGACATATGGTCACATGGAAATCATCCTACTTCACGTGTTCATGCGTCCCATGACTCGTTTGTCAGCTTGACACATGTTAAGAACCAGAAGCAAAAAAAAACACAAAGAAAGATTAATCAACCAATGATGACTGCTGTCGAAAAATCATGTCCTAGCAAACCACCAATAGTGATAGCAATTCGTGCGCATGTCCTACCGAAATGAGTTTTTACTTGTCTTGGGTACATTTTGATATTGTTCTCATTTCCTAAGTTGCCTGTTACAGGGTGAACAACTTCAAAAACACTCTCTTCAGCATACACGGAACTCTGGTATAAAAACTTGCTGGTAGAAAATTTCAGTAAGCGGCGCGCGTTTTTTAAAAGATCTTGGGAATATGGAGGTCTTCAAAAAACACAGTCCTTACAAGGTACAGTACTCTCTTATTACAAGTAGTTATAAATTCAGTAAGTGTCCGGTATTGTTAGACTTGTTGGTGCACTAGACGAATAAACAATGGCAAAATTTTCCTTCATGCAAGCACTGCGTTTGAGACGAAATTCACTTGAATTGACACCTACAATGATTAATATTTGCGCTTGATGTTGCCTCTGGATCAGAATGTATATTCTTTCCACCTTGCATATTTTTCCTGCATTTGGGCCATTCGAACGGACTTGTGAACTTCGTCCGCACTCTTTTCTCCAAGGTCAATCCCTCGTACAGCATTCGCGTTAAAACACGTTCCTGAATCTGTATTTGGCAAACAAGGGAATTTGGTAGAGATACATGCAGGCGATAAAATATAAATGTTCTTTTTGAAAACAGTATAAACCGCACCAGTACAGCCAAAATTCCACCAGCTGACAGAGCCAGCCACGGCCTTGGCGCAAACTTTATTTGTATTGAATATTTATTGGTTAACTAAGATGATCTCCCTAGAGGTCCAGTAAGGGCCATCCCTTGTGGGTTCAATGTTACTGCATGAGGAAACTAGAGCAAATGGAGAAAACCTGTTTGGTAGTAGAACTGGACGACATGTCACTCACACGTGACAAAGGTAATTTGAATCAAGCCACTATATAAAGCCGGAATCAAATCCTACTCGCGGAGATAAGAGGGGCGTACACTACCACTGTGCAACCAACATCCCTAAATCTGATAACGATTATAAGCTTACCGCAAGAATCATCTGAACAAGACTCGCTGTTGCTCTTTCTTTGTGTGATTTTCGGTAACTTTATTCGGACACCGGGTAAAAATTCGATTCCATATCAATTATCTTGCAACGATTGCCCTCGTTTTGCGACGGATTAGGGAAACAGAAGATGCTATAAGGCTGACTCGACGTTTGCACGAGTCCACGATCGTACCAAATTTTGCTCGATTTCGAAGACTTACATGGTGCTGAATTTGGAACTATACCAAGATCGGCGCGGCTCCGAATTCCTCCAGAACCGCCTTAACATAACGTTAAATGGTTTGCTAGCCGGCTGTTGGTCCTTATGTGGTCGTTCGTCACCCCTTCGAACTCAGGAAAATCCGGACTATGTCACCGGCTTGTGGAACAAGTATTCGACCGTGTGTCATGCTCATCGGCGAATACCATAGCCGGTCTGAGTTGAAGGCCATAGCCCATATTAAATTCAATAGGGCTTCGTCCATATCGGTTAAGTTCGTTTAAATCGATGCAAAGCGTCCGTCTTGGCTAGGTGAATACAACTGAAATTCACCTCCAACTGATTTCACACCTCCACTACACACCCCGCGCAGTAAGCTCGTGTTCACGAGACACTGGATGTTGCAAGAATTTCGTCGACTTCTTGACCGGAGTGGACACATGCTCTAATTTCATGATATCGTTGAACAAGTTGTAACTTGTTCAACCATACCATGGACGTAGCAAGATTTTGCAAAGTTAAAGGAGAATACAATAATTTTAGCCTTTAACACCCGATCGTACATAGCTGTCCGATTTAATAAATTAAAATTGGGTGTGTGAAATGAGTTCAATAGACTTTCAGAAGGGTTTTAAATAGATTGCATAATTTGTAATTTCTTTTCAGAAATCTGAGAGTTAAAAGGTTAAACCAAGGGAAAGGAATCTGGGCTTCGCTCACGGTCGAAACCGACAGTTATGACTTTGATGACTGATCATGATTTGCAAAAATTTAATTTTGCAGCTAAACACGTAGGTGTATGTGAAAAGAAACCGCTTTGAAAGGCAAGCACGAGAGCAGTTGTGCAATTAGTACTTTTTCCGATCCTCGTTCTAATTCTGAAAAAAGAGAACGAAATAACAATACCGGTCATTCGTGTGTACAACTTAAATTGACTGCTCCATCTAAACAAACGATCGTACATCACAACAAATTAGTGCGTCCAAACAGGGGATAACGTGTTTTTTAATATAACCTTTTACCTTCGCCTTAATTATAAGGGCAACCCCAGCTATACGTCGACGTCGCCAACATTTCCAGCTCGCCATTCATCCTTCCACCGGCCTGACCGCTAGATTTCATCTGATGAAACTCACTTTATCTGAAAGCTATCACTGATGTTAGTTAATCAGGGATATATTAGTATCTGGGCTCAGGGTTCAGTGTTCTGCGCGACAAAGAAAGCCATATTCCACGCGAAGAAATACGTGAGAAAGCCAATTCATTGCTATCGCCAATTGAAAACCTTGATATGGAAATAATTGTTCCTTGTAAGAAGACTTTTAGTTAAATGGCTGTAAGAAGTTGTCCTTAAAGCTTTTATACCAAGAACAACATTTGCGCAAATTTCAGTCATGTTTTCCATGGGAAATTTTGTCCATATTTACTGTTGCGCAATTTAGAAAAATAGATGTAAATTGAGTTGAATTTCCTAGTAATGGTTTCCTTTTATGTTTAGAGAATGCCAACCGAAGATATTTCACAGCAGTTGGCCAGCGACTTATTCAAAGAAGTTGGTTTTATTAACGATTTCCTGGCTGTAGTGAATGCCAAAAAAATGTCGTTAAAAGAGAAAGTCCGAGCGGTAAAGAATCAGATTCAAGATGATATTAGCCTTTATTTAGATCTCCTCCGACACCGTGAAGTATGGCTTCTTGAACAAGTTGATATATTGGCTCAGTTGAAAGAAGAATCAATTGAAAGTAACGAGAAAGAAGTTAGCGCTCTCCTTGCAAAACTCGAGGTTTACCAAGAGGTTCTTCAAACTACAACGCTTGGACAAAATCCCGAGGTTGCTTTGAGGGTGAGGAAGGCTCTTTCGAATATTCAGAATGAGAAACTAAGCACTGAAGAATCAACTGATATTTATTTCTTTGTGCATAACTTCGCCCTGTCAGATGCTATTAAGAATTTTGGGGAAGTAACTGAAAAAATTCCAGAAAAAGTTTTGCCAGGGCCAGGCTCTGATCAAGTCTCAGTTATGGATGATACTGCTCACTTGGAGATTGACATGGCTCCGTCTCAAAGTAAAAGACAAATATCGCGCCAGTTATTTTCTGGCACTAAAGATTTAACGTTTATTCAGGAACATTTTGACGCAGTACTGAGTTCGCCGACCAGCGAATGGCTGGTTACTATGTCAGATCCTGTGAATAAAAGCAAATCAGGCACTGCAGATGTCCGAGTTATTGCTCGTGGAATGGAGGAATTAAGCATCGACCTCAAGCCAACTGATGCCAAAGAATGGTTGTATAAAGAAGATCAGGTATACTGTCTCCAATCCGCATTGCCATAGTAATTTTTTTATTTTTTTATATATAACCATATGAAATAAGCTGAAATAACAGAATATTTGATGAAGTATAGAAATGGTTATGAATATTTTTACATGGCTTTCAACTCCTCCGTGACTGAGGCCCTCCCCCTTGACGAGTAAAATCGTCTGGCGTTAGCCAGAGTAAAATAACAAAGTCTTATGATTTGAAAACAAACCATGCAGCCTTTGAAATTATTCTGTTAAATCCCAAGCAATGTCATCTGTTTTGTGTTATAAAGCAAGAACACCCGAATTCACAGTTTCATGTGCATGGTTCAATAGTTTTGACAATATTGCTTATTTTACAACAACTCATTATGCAGTGTGACGTATGCGAAGTGTTATTTACAATATCAAATAAATCTTAATATTTCAAGAATGAAATGAGTTATGGAAAAAGTGGAAAAGAGGTTGAGCTATAATTTCAAGAGTTCTTTCATATTAGGAAAACTTAATTTTCATTGCATTAGACACTTTAAGTCGAAAGGAGGAAAGTGGTCAACTTGCACGTTGAATCCAACGAATCCAACTAGTACAGTAATAGCTCGTTTGGTGAAACGAACCAGGACTAAACAAGACCAAACAAGTTTGTGTCACCTCTAGATATAAGCAACATGCGAACGAACAGAAAATTTTATTTCGACATGAAACTCATCTCAGTTTTCAGCTTCTCATGTGAACATTCTTGTAAAGTACCAAAAAGTTGTAGGTTTGATGTACTTCTTGTGCACGAGCACTACAGGCGACCCATGAACTGAAGTCCCAGATGTGTATTTTAGAATTCTTTATCATAAATTCGGCAGTCTACAAACCTTTCAACTTTTTGTTCCAGATGTGTAGCCTGGATGTTCCTGAAATTCATGAGGAAGAGATTAAAGTGTATATGAAATGAAAATTAAGTTTTTCGTATGTGAAAGATCTCTTGAAATAACGCAACATCTTTTACACTTTTTCCGTATCTCACCACGTTCTTGAGATATTGATTGCTTATTAACGGAGTGTGAGGTCTTTACGGGAAGGTATTTCCCCGAGGATTTTGTACAGACCGAGCGACGACAGAGGGAGGTCTGTGCGTAAATTCCGAGGTCAAATACTTTCCGGTACAAACCGAACAGACGAGGTCAATGAGGAGTTTATTATATGGCCGAAAAGTGTATAAATGGAACAAGGGACTCACATTTCGCGCCTCAAACTGCGGATATTGTGAACAGATGAGCTCAGTAAATAAGATATTCCATGTTTCAGTTTCTGACAAAAAAAATTCACGCTACTTTTTTTTTTTAAACCCAGGCTGTTGATGTGGAATTAACAACGACACAGAGCTTCTCTTTAAACACTGAAAAAATCAAGACTTCTCCGCTGGTTTCCTGGGTCAGACCAGATCCTGCTGCCTCTAGCACCAACGAAGCCTTGAACGTCATGCAATCAGATTCATCAGGGAGAAGCGACTCTTGGTTTCTCACGCGTGAATTCTTCTCTCAGACGCAAGATGAACTGAATCCTATTGACGAGAAATTACTTCGTTCGAATAAAGAGGATGGTGAGAAGGATTACAATAGATCCGAGCAAGCAAAGAAAGGAGGCGACTTTACTGGCGATATTAACAAATGGCTTCTAAATGCAAAGAACGTTGACGAAGACCGCTTTTTACCCGATCAGATGAAACTCGGTGAGAAAGCAAGTTCTCAAAATTGGCTCTTAACCCGAGATAGCTCAAAGTCAAGTGGCGAACTGGCTACTAAAGGCGAAAACTGGCTTCAGAAATCTAGAGAATCACTGGGCAAGAGTACCAGCGTCTTGGATTCGTTGATCGTTTCGGGTAGTGAGTCTGAATATTGGCCGTGGTTGGCCCGTGACTCGATTGATCGGTGTAAAGACTGTTCGAGGGAATGCGCCAAAGAAACTTTTAAAATTTCTCATGACTTTGGTGATAGTTGTAGAAACAAATGGCTGGCGACCACTACGGATTAGCAACAAGGAGGGTAGACATTACGTATCTAACGGTCTAACGTGACGGTTTTCCTGCTAGAACGGAAGTAGCCGTCATATCCGTTTCATCCTTTATAATCCGACCGGTTTCTTTGTGGATTTAGGTGAATCTCGTTACATCTCTGGCGTAAGTTTGAGGTCTGGCAATTATTTCAAAGGCCTTTTAGAAACTTGGGAAATAATCTCCGTGGTAAAACCAGCTTAGCATTTTTAAAAGTATTTGTTATTATTAACTACAAACTTTAGAGCGCTTGGGCTAATGCTTTCTCTTCTTCATAGCGCATATTTTAGTTAGAAATTGGCATTTAGTTTCTGAGGACAAGATTATAAAGTTTAGCATTACTGGAGTTTTTCTTTATGCCTTTCATCATAGCAACGATATATCTTAATGTGTAATATAATATATGATATATATATATGATATATATATATGTGATATATATATGTATGTAGTTGTGTATGTATGTATGTATGTACTGTATGTATGTATGTATGTATGTATGTATGTATGTATGTATGTATGTGAACGTTTTGGTTTACGAAATACAAAGAGGGCTCAATACCAAACAGATAGAGCAAATAGTATTAGGTCACTTACCTCAAAAAGTCACTTACCTCAAGAAGTCACTACAGCTGTAGTGTCTTTTTGAGGTAAGTGACATAATACTATGTATGTATGTATGTATGTATGTATGTATGTATGTATGTATGTATGTATGTATGTATGTATGTATATACACATATATATGTACTCTATCGAATCCCAGCTTCTTGATTTTGATATCTATATATATATATATAACTACAGACGTCTATGAACCAATGATGAGTACCACGAAGGTTCCAGCGTTGGTATGAAAATATAGAGCGCTTAATACCATGACTGGTAGAGCGAATAAGCAAATCCAAATCACAAAAATTTTTGCTGTCGCTACTCTGAGTTTCACGCGCTCAGGCGATCAAAAAATTTAAAAACCTTTATTCGTTTACGTTTTGGGGCGGTGATCTTCTTACGCCTGATCTGAACGGACAGTGCCTCCAAACGTCTGATTTAGTATATATTATGAATATATTTATAAATTAATGAAATACTTAAAAATCAGTTAGGAGGGATTAATGAATGTGATACCCAAAGTCATCTGATAAAGCACGTTTACAAGTTCTTTTAAGTGACTTTTGGGAGAAACTACGTAATAAGGTAACTGAGAAAGAAAGCTTAAAAGTTAATGTTTTCTGAACCCTCAAAAATTTGACGACGAAAGCGAGTGACGTCTGCATTAGATAAGAGAGAGCTTAAACATCCGACGTTCTTGAGTCACGGACGGCAATCGGAAGATTTCACAAGTAGCTGTTTTTTAATTCTGGAGCTGTGTGTTCTTTCAAAAGAACTTTTTCATCCATCATCGTTGTCTTCAGAACGTGGAAACGCTGGTAGTGACGTCTGCGTTGAGTGAAAACAGCGTTTTCGGTGTCCAACGATGGTCTTGGGGTTTTGAAATTATTCGTGTTCTCTGTGAAAAATTCTTCTGAAAGATATATGACCGTCCGTGAATCGAGGACGCCTATTGGTTAAGCACTCTATTTAGACACTGATGTAACGCACCATCTGATTGGCTTTGCTCCATGAATTATAAAATGATGTATGGCATATTTATACTGAGGTAACTCCGAACGTTTTGGGGAGAAGAAAAATGTTCAGTCCTCAAAATTGGCTGGGGGAAGAACTGTTAGCTATCCAAATAATCAAACTCCCAGCATATTATTTTCTAAAACAAATAAACATACAGCTCCTGTACTTACATACTGTCAGGAAGATGTGTGCTGGAGTGATTTGACGTCATTGGTTAAGAAGTGTAAGAGCTTCAAGCTTTCTTAAAAAACATAAAACAAACAACTCCAACATATATTCATAAGTACACTCTCAAATGACGTCAAGCCCGCCATTGCCGGAGTACATACTCACGGAGATGATCTGATATGAAGAAATCAGGATAGATTAAATTCACGTATTTCGAAAACGATCGTCATGTTCCATACCATCCTCCCATTCTACAGGTTGGCTGTCCAGCCGAACCATGCTGGCACATTTTATCAGCTGTGTTCGTTACGGCTTCGGATTATAACACCAAGGGCGGATTAGCATGCTTGATTTGGCCGGGATATTCTTCAAAGGGTTGCACTTAGTTTCGTTATTGTCACAAGTGCCACATACTCTGTCTGAGGGGTCCACCGGGCATCGCCCCATAGCCCGGTGGGGCTAATCCGCCCCAGTGTAAAACCCTGTCGGATCCCGTCATAGAGCTCTCTACCAATAATCCCCCAAAAGAGCAAGACAGGACGCCAAACCTGACGTGTTTCTCAAGATGCAGAGTAGTAGTGCATGTGTCGGTAAGGCATAGCTCAATTGAACCCGATTTATAAACTGAACTTAATTTAGCCGCGCCGAGTAGTGTGGCACGATCTAACCGATCAACCGCTCTTGCGGGAAGCCACTGACAAGAACCCCTGTTTTCCAGTGAGAAATCAGGCTGTTTTAGTTCTTCATCAGGCTCAAATTTTAGGCTGGATAAATACTTCTTGCTGCTGACCAAAATAAATTTAATATGGGTTTATTCCTTTAATCCCATTACATAAAATAATGCATTGATTTTCAGTCCTTATTCTTAACAAACTTTAAAGGATCGGAGAGATCATCACTGTCCAACTTTTTTACTGTATTTTGGAGCGACCACAGAAGTTACGAATGGAATGTATGTTATAATTTAATTTGATCTTCTCTTATGTTTTCAATTAATGTTTTCAACTAATTTTTCCAAATAAGTGCTAGCCTCGTTGTTGTTCTTAATCCACAGTTTCTAATTGGCGCATTTTTACTGTATCCTGCGACGTTTGGACAGATGTTTAATTGTACTCTATTTTGGAAATGTAAACCTTGACGTTGTTGGATAATAAATAACTTTGGAGACAGTTCAATGTCCAGCACCGCTGGATATTTTGGTCGTCGTTCCTATTTTAAGTCGTCTTAGGGCCTATTATATCCAAAATGCCACGTCGCTTGTAAAATATCCAGCTGCAGTGTTTAATAAATGGATGTAAAATACTCCCAGAATGAAAATGTCAAGTAGAATTGGATTTGTTTAGCTTCTGGGAAAGCACAAAGTTAATTTTAAATCATAATTTATGTTTGCAGAAGGGTTTATCGTGACACTACTCGACCCGGTTAGCTATTTAAGGTGGTACACCACAAAATTTTGGCAAAATTTCGAAAATTTTTCAAAATTTTGAAAATCCTTTTTTTATGCTCATTAACTATTGTTCTTTTATTTTCCATCCTGTTTTTGTAGTCTTCTAAGTGTAATTTTGAGTTATTGGACGTTTTCTTGATTTTAGGCCCTTAGCAACGCCCTTAGCAACCGATTTGTGTTATAAAAATGCTCCAATAGAAGCTGCATATTTTTATCAATTTTTTCGTGGACAAACTCACGAAGTTCCTTACCCCTCTCCCCCTTATAATGTTTTTATACAGCCTCTAAATCATGTCTTACATGAAGTTTTTACCTAGTTTTATCTAAGGCGTTTTTAGTTTAGTCAGCCATCTTGTCGTGTGAAATCATTGTCAGAGATTTGTTTTCATATATTGTTCTTATTGCTGAAGAATTTAATCTAAAATGAGAAAGGCTCGTTCAGGGTACTCTAAGAAACGCAAATTTTGTGGGAATCGCCATACTACAGGGCAGGAAAAGCGAGCAAACCTAGAGACTCCATCACCATGTACGACTGCATCTTCGAGTGATTTTGTCAACGACGCCACTTCCACCCCGCCACGAGAACCTTCAGCATCCGCTAGAAAAATTGCAACACCAGAACTGCGACGAGTTGAAGAAACAGTGGTAGAAGCTAAAGGTTTTCGTTTTGTTGATTTGTCAGTATTATCAACCATTTTTGCGATGTTACCCTGTAAAGAATGCAAGCAATTCAGCCTGGAACTGCTTGAAAACATTCCTAAACGTAAAGGATGTGCTTCAAGCTTAGAGCTGCACTGCAAAGGATGCAATTGGAAGGAAGAATTTTATACTTCAGCAAAAATAAACTATTTTTTTGAAGTAAAC